>JBAMBK010001347.1:0-55041 GCA_037043435.1 Drosophila suboccidentalis
CAGCGCCACAAACAGTTCCACTTTGGGAGTTTTTTTTTTTTTAATTTCTATAGATCATTTTGTGGCGTCTTTCGGTCAGAAGTTGTAACTTGGTTTTTGTTTGTTTACAAAAGATACAACTACAATTGTGCCGTGTTTGTATTTATGAATGCCCAACAAAATGTTTACATGTCGTTTTCTGATGTTGTTCGTTTTTTTTATACCCTGTTATGCATACTAAAAGGTAGTTACATAGTTACAATTATATACAAACATTTTTGACGAAGTTGACATTTTAACATTTAGTTTAATTAAGCCATCTGCACTTTTAAGAGACTAACAATAATGGATCAAATCTGTTTTGATTTAAATTTAAATATTGGAAAATGTGAATGATCAATTCGCAACACATCTGTATTATAATTTTCTGAATATATTAAATGTGAGCTAAGCTATTAAGTCACAGGGTATCTTCTTGTCATATTTGTTCGATTTATTTCACTTGCTTGTGAGTGTGATCTATAAAACTTTAAATGTTTGCCCTTTAGTTTTATGATCTTAAGTGGTTTATTTATTGGAACTTCACTCTAAAAGCGCGCTCGCAAATTGTATAGATGTATTAGGTTTCAGTATCAAATAACAGGTCTAACAATAACCGAACAAAACTCAGTACTTTATTGTGTTCGCAGCTTTTGTTTATTTTTAATGAGTTTTCCAATTGCCGCTTCTCCATCTTCTTGTTCTTGATGTTTATTGTTTCAATGGAGTTTTGACATATGTTTCCCCAATTGAGACCGCCTCTCATATCAAATATCTTGTGGGATATTCCAGACATTTAATGAAATACTTTCTCTGCTTAGCTGTGAATCCTTTTTTAGGGTCCGTCTGATTTTATCTACGCTTGTTACTCTTTTTGGTAACAGTCCTGAGGTAAACAGCTGTCTCTCAGAATTATGCACTTCCGTTAACTCAGTGCATGTTATTGCACAAACAACAAAAAGACAGACGGTCTGTCGGCCAGGTGTTCGCTCCTCACATAAAACAGGATGATCCATAAACTGCATTTAAATAAATAATCACAGCGAAGGTCTGAGAAACAAATTGCAGGTGAAATGCAACAGAAAAACGGAATGGCAATTTATGGTGAAATACGGCAACTAAAAAGTTGTTCCGAAAGAAATAGCAGCATTTAAAGAATAAAATAATGTACTAATAAAATTTTAAATAACTTTATGTAGAATCATTATCATAATCAGTTTATACTTAATGTAAAATAAAAAGAATAGGAGAGTTGAGCATGAGAAGTTTTCAATATGGCAAAGAGTTCCCTCCGATCTGTAGGAGTTATAAGGGATACAAAGAAATTCAATTGGTCCAAAATATACATTTTTAGAGACCTACAAAATAGTCAAGTAAATCGTAATTATTTAAAGCTTTATACATATGTATATGTAAAACATAATGCGAATCAGCTAATTCCAGGTATAGAAATACCTTATCATTAAATAAATAGCAAAAAAGAAGAAAAAAAGAGTTCTTAACCATTTTTTAAAGTCCAAGACATCACAACTTTTGTTTTCCCTCAGCTTAAATGCACCAAATTATTTTCTATTCGTGTCTACATATAAAACCGAAGAGTTTTACTCTTGAACTTCTTAGAAATGATTTCGCAGTAAGTTTTCAAGATAATTCATCAAAAAAAAAAAAAAAAAAATTTAAGTACTGAAAACCAAAGCCAAGCTGAAAACTTTTGCTTTTCACGCTTTACGGGCGAAGATTAAGCATAAAAGGCAATAGAAAACCAACAGTAAAGTTCACTAAACTTCTACAACTTCACATGTCAATAAAAAATTAAAAACAAATAAAAGTCAATGACAGGGAGCAAGTGGCATGGGGAAACAGTTGGAGCTCTGCGGCATTTTTTCCCACAAATCTAAATTTCCAGCTATACGTCGTTCTGTGCTGTGTTGAGCTGAGTTACGCTGGATGCATTGTGTAATGCAGTTAACAAGAAGCAAACAAAAACAAAAAAAAAAAAAGCCGCGTTAAAAATCAATGAAGAATGCATTCTCCAAACAGTTTTCCAATGGGCAAACAGCAGCAGCAGCAGCTTTCCAGCTTGGATTGTATAAATATCTGTTAGATACTTGAACAAGAGGTTGTCCATGACTTATGGAATCTTATGGATGTATATAAGAATCTATATCTACACAGGGCCACTAATGAGCTCTTAAAGTGTGCATGCGTGTGTTGATTAGGCATGGCTTAACACACAGCAACAACAACAACAACAACGGAAATGAAGGCAGCGTCGGCGTGACTCAATCATGCAGTAGCCTTTGTAGCTTTCAGTAAGTGTATCTGTTTCTGTATCTGTAAATGTAGCTTGTATCTTGTATCTATTGGTGACCCATTTCGAGTGCTCACAAACTTTCATTTTCTCTAATCTAAACAAGCAATCAATCAATTAATGCCAATAGCTGCTCAATTCACTGTTTGGCCTTATAAATAGTCAACACGCCGTTTAATCACAAATAATTTGCTCTATCAATTCGCATTTATGTCTCACACATCGCCCATTCAACATTTACGTTGAATCTATTTACAATCGAATGATTTAGTTAATTATTAGATGAATTTGATTTGCAATCATTATCGCAATAGTTTATCGACTTTTTTTTATTGATGACTAGTTTGAAAGTTGTCTTAACTACAATTTAATTTGATATGAGAGTCAACAAATAATCATAAAATAAATATCAATATACTCTGTATTTATAGCTTAAGAGCTATACTATAAAATAGTTGAATGCTGATTTTAAATATAACATATTTTCTACAAGAATGCATTTTCTTATTATGTTACATCTGTGGTTTATTTTTATTCTCAAAGATCTTTCGATTTTTCCACTTAACTTAATCAGACTGGGTCAATGGTTTTTTATTGTAGAAAACCATCAAATTCAAATCAACAACTGACAGCATTAACAAGTGATTATCATAAAAGTTCTTTGTCTTCAAGTTATCATCTCCTAAACATATTGACACGCAACTTTGTAAGCTCTATTAGCAAGTCATAAGAAATACAGGAAAGCAAGAAATTGGTTAAGGGCATAACAAATTTAAACGATTTGGTGTTGCTAGTAAACACGATAAGCCACTTAATTTTTATTAGTAACGAAGCAAAGGAGAAATGCAACCAGTCCAACTGAAACGAAGTATATAAGTAGTATAAAACCCTGTGCGGTCTTTAGTTCGACACCTAACCGAACAATGAGCCGAACACATGTTCCTATTAACGCGTGTTGCGGTTCCTGCCTGACATATTCCAAAGATACGAGCCTCGATTACGACAACTCACGCAGGCCCATCTATTATATACTCAAGAGGGTCTTCTAAATGTCTAACAATTGGCCATTGTGTTCATTATTGTTGTTGTTGTTGTTGTTACGGCATCTCCTTTTGGCTCGACCACAATAACTAGAACTAAATCTAGAGTAGGTAGGAGACAGTCTCTAGAGCCTGGCGCTATTGTTCTACTCAGTCTACACTATAGTATGGGGTCGTAAGTGCGTCTCGGAGACTGTCAAACACCCACATGTTTTGGAAATTCTATAGAGTTCTCTGTCTCTGGCCTTTGGATTTTTTCGATTTGTTCTTGTGCCTTTATTTAAACATGTTCAATTGGCAGCCAATTATTAGAACAATACAATTATTTGTTTTGACTGCTAAAAACTGGGATGATTTTTAGGATTTTAGTAAAAAAGTCAAAGAACTTTAAAATATTGTTTTGAAATCGAATGGAAACTAATTTAAGCATTAATTTTTAGAGTACTGTTATTTTCAGACACATGGAATAAACTGATCAAAATTTCACATTCAATTCTGTTTTCTGCTGTAATTTTCGACACTTTTACAGTTTTATTTGAAGCAAAAATAGCAATCTGAGTCCAGAAAACCTTAATTCATCCTAACATTTAGTACAAATTAATACATATTTAGTTTATTTTGTTATAACTTTTTTTTTTGAACATACAAAGATGTTATTTTAAGATGTTACAGCTCAGAAACTATTGCGTTTTTGTTTTAAGCAAACCAATTAAACAAACTTTGTCTTTCAACCGATTTTAAAGTGTTTCAAAATATTGTTCAGTGTGAAATATAATAACAATTTTGATTTGCACGCAGTTGTTTTTATATCAAATTTGTTTTTTTGTTCAATACAAAGTTTTTGAATGCGTCAACCAGCTGCAACTATGCAGATCGCACGCCTAATAGGCAAAGTTCACATCACAGAAGGAGTAGACAAAGACGTAGAACAAATGCTGAGCATGAACAAGAACCACAACTGGAGCCAACTGGAGTCAAGACCACGACAACGACAATAGCATCGACAAAGGCAACGACAACATTGCTGTCCCATAACTGGACCTCTCACGTAATAACGTATAGAATTACAAAAAAAAATAAGAAGAAAATAAATAAAAAAATGTAGAGAAAAATCTCTTCCTCCTGCGACAACTTTCACATGAAAGTTCTTTCAACTTGAGCGCCCAAATATGGGCGCAAGAGCAAGTTGGACACGACAACAACAGCTACAACAACAGCAACAGCAACAACAACAAGGAAGTTGAATAACGATCGACTTCTTGAGGCGCAACAATCGATCAAAGCCATACTTAGTATGCTATTCCAAGCTGGATAGTTATAGAGGCATCAACTTACTATTGGCATTCGATTTGATGCTGGGTCTTTGGATGCGACCGTTGCGACGTCGCTGCTGTGCGGATTTCTTGCCCGATCTGGAACTGATCTCGGCGGAAGCCGATGGCTGCTGATCCTCGGCAATGTTACTTTCGATCAGGAGGCCACTTTTGGTTTTACGACGACGCGGATTTTGTATTTTCGAAGTTGTCGTTTGCTTGCGCTCCTGTATCCTGACTCCCGTCCAGGACATGATGTTGTCATCCAGCTGCTCGGCGGAGGAGAAAGCGGAGCTGCTGCCGACACTGGCATTGTATTCCTTAAGCAATTGAGCGGGTGAGAGATTGTGTAGGCGCTTGGTCTGCGCCTTGGTCCTTGACTGGCGCCGGCAGTGGCCCTCAAAGACCAGCAGCAGGATCAGCAGCAGGCACCAAGGAAGGCAATTGTATAACTTTCTGGTTTTCATTTTGTCACAAAAGAAAAAAGATCTGTAGCTCACACACGCATTTTTAACGACTTGACTTTGAACTTGTAACTTTAATTATTTCGTTTAATTTTTTTGTATTCGTCAAGATTTTTATAGCTTATATCAAAATGATCGCGCACTCACACATTTCCAAGAATTTTCATTCATAATTTTTATTATTTGTTATTCTCTTTTTTTGCTTCTTTTCTTACAATTTCCGCTTGTCAGTTGACGACGCAACGTTTGGCTGACTTTTATTATTTTGTACACATTTCCTTTAGCACTCTATTTTACTTGGTATGCAAATTCTGTAGCAGACACAACTTTCTATATATATTTAAAAACATTTCAATCTTTTTTTTTTCTTCGCTTTTTTTGCGACAATTTTTGCGCTATTTAATTTTATTTTTGTTTCACGCACATTTCGCACTTCCCTGCACGACGACAGCGACAAATTTTTTCTCTGGCTATTTTCGTATATCCTCGACGCAAAAGAAGAAAAAACAAGTGCTATCAATATATATTGTAGACTTATATGCATGCATATACAAAGTATAGGCTTTGTCGTTGCATAAAACAGATTTGCATTTATTTATTGGCACTGCATTATCATTTAACAGCAAGCTAATTTTTATGACACGCTTATTTATCGGAGAATAGAACAAATACAATAAAAACATCAACACGCACTATCAAAAACAACAACAAATCGCACTTAAATGTTGTTTAACCGATCGACGCACCGAACAAACGACGACGATCTCTTCGCTTCGGCCCCGAGCGAAATTTGCGTCCTACACAAACGACCGTCAAATCGAAACTGATGCGAACGCTCGTGCCGGCTTGGCGATCGTGCTCGCTGTTCGTTGCACTCAGTGATGCCCGCTCATGAGATGCGCTGAAAAAAGGCTAAATAAATATAGCTGAAAATACAAGTTTGCATGTGGAGTCTGAAAATCTTAAGTATTCATCAACAATAATTATTTTTAATAATATGAAGATCCCACGACTTTTAAACTTTTGAATATTTAATTAATTATTTTACTCTTTTCTGTTTTAGTTTAATATTTTGTGTTTCGTATACTTTAATTTTAATCAGGGACCGTTATCATTATGAGTTTTATTATAAAAATTACATAGTAATGATTATTTAAAGATTTTTAAGGATGTTCTTCAATGATTATGATTAAATTTGAGCGAAAAAATAAAACTCACAAGTAATCATTATTTGTGATTTTTATTTTTTCGTTCAAAATAAAACTCACTTTTAAAAAAGATTACGTAATTATTTTAAAGATTTGTTTTTGCGTTTAATGGGTCCTCTGGGTGTCTTTTAAAGGGATATGCAAATATACTTGTGAAATTCCTACACAAAAGCCATGAATTCAAAGTGAGTTTTATTTTGAGCGAAAAAAATAAAAATCATAAATAATGATTACTTGTGAGTTTTATTTGTTTCGCTCAAATTTAATCATTATCATTATTTTTTTGCATATGTATTCTAGTCATTGATTTTTTGATGTGAAAAAATTTCAAAATTCATTATTTGAGGTCCCTGATTTGAATCATATTATTAATTATTTTTCAAATTCTTTGCTTAACTGTTTTTTGCTGACATTAAAAACATTTACACAAACTTAATATATCGCAAAGAGTACAAAACACTTTTTTTTAAGTAATATACTCTTTTGTTAAGCAGTCTGAGTGAATGTGAATAGATATGCGGCGAAGTCGTTGAATGCACAACACTGGTTGCAAGAGGGAATGTGATTGTGGTAGCTGTTTGTGGAACGCATTGAACATGCTCTTTCGATTCCTTCGTGTTATTTGAGCTGCAATTACAGACATTCTTTGAAATTTGCCCTTATTAAAGATTTGACAATGCTGATACTCAAGCAAATATATTAAAGGTTACACTTAAAAAGAACAAAGACAAAATCTATAGATATTTATTTATATTTATCCTATAAATGGGAGAAAATGCGACATCAATTTGTTTAAAGGTATTTTCTTAAATTGAGAAAGTAATCGTGTTAAGGATTTTAAAAGATCATTATTTGATTTTGTTTAGCTGTTTTGCAAACTTATAGTCCACAAATAATTTAGTGCTCTTTTTTAGATTTAGCTCTCTCTTAACTTTTAGCTCACCTGCGTTCTCTTATGTAAGTTTTGGTCTTTCTGCCGGTGTTTACCTGCTGTTGAATGACTTTACAGGTACTTTATAGGTTTTAAAGCGTACCGGGTTCAATGGGATTTTCCGGTGTAGAAAATAAAACATTTTGTTTTGACCTCCCGCACCTTTCGCCTTCTGTCGTTGTTGTCTCACATTTTACATTTAACATTTTGTTGTTTGCCTTGAAATGCATTTTGACAGTTGCGAGACTAGGACAACAGCAAAATAAACGGACTGTGATCTGACCAAGGTGCATTTCTGATTATCCTTGCGGTGCTTTTGTTGTACTGGTGTTTTTACTCGGCAACGCAGCAGGTGATGGATCTGCAACGAATGAAGAGTACTTAACGCCGCCCAGGGTCCAGCTGTAAAAAGTATCTTACAGATACTTGAGCCACTCAGTTTCGGTGGCGCACGTTTTATGTTGCCCCGCTGGCTATTTGCAACTCAATTCGTGGCAGTTGCATAAATACCTCGTTGTCGAAACGCTGCGCCTAATAAGTTCACCATGTTGAGAGGCAAAAACGAGAAGTATCTGCAAGTGTTGTATCTGCTGCAATTTGTTGCCGCTGCAATTCAACACACTGGACACAAGGGCACCGAGCACAGAGCACAAAGGGCATTTGTTGAAGCGTGAAACAGCAGTTTCACGAGCTGCTGCAATTGCCAAACGTCTCCCGTCTTTCGACTCCCCCGGGTCTCGGTCATGACAAGGATTAAGACTGTCGGCCCTTTGTCTTCGTTTTCTTCTTCTTCGTCTTCGTCTTCTCTTGAATGCCGATGCGCCGTTTAAATTGGTTCGTTTACCAAATGAAACGAACTCGAACGAGTTAAGAAAAAGGTTCTTGAGGTTGCGTAGGTTGTGCGCATGCCCAGTGCTTGTTTAAGTGCTCTCTGTACTTGAGGATAACGAGGACCACGATGATGATGATGATCATAATGTGGATGATGATGCTGCTGATTTCCCTGTGATTTATGCGACTTAATTGAAACGATGGCTTACAAATTGTTGCCGCAAGTGCCAAAGACACAGCGACACGTTTGGCCTTGGCATGTCAGAAAGGAGTTTCTATTTCCCGGAATTGCTGAGCACAATATGAATGGACTTAGAATTGGTTGTAGATGGAGTACGACAATTTCCTGTAGGCAATGTCAGTCAAGACCATTAGAATGACAATTGAAAATTGGTATACGTTTCTGTACTTGGGTAAAGTTGGATAGAATGAAAACTGAGTTGTAGACTCGAGTATGTAATTTAATCAATTAACTAGTTATTAGATTTCATCTCGTTTTAACAGAGTGTAAATAACAAATCAAAAGTAAAGTCAAAATCATAGACTTAGTAGCTATTAAATAAATATTAAAATAATTCACATAAAAGCGTGTATAATGTACAGATTAAAAGTACAGAAATATAACTGAATGATTTATTTAAAATATATTCGTATAAAGTAAATAAAATATGAATTCTTTGTATATAAATTGTAAATTTGAAGACTGATTAATAATTTTATTTTACTGAAACGTTACATTTTTAGTCATTAAACTTGTTTAAAATAAAATTTAATTAGTTACTTCCTAATGGAAAGGCCAACAAGTACTTTTATCCTTTACATGACCCACTGAGAATTGCTCGCTTTAAGCAGACTGTGATTTAATTTTTCATGACCATTTACCAGATCGAAATCTTTGTTTAGCCTTCGACTTTCAAACGGAATCTGCAGAAACTCGTGTATTCAATTTTCTAATAGTCGCCTTCTAATCAAAACTAAGGCATCGAACTTCTTTCTTTACGGTTCTCTAGGCGTAAAACCAATTAAGCCAGGAATTGGGAGGAGACAACAAAAAAAGAAATAGAAAAGAAAATACGAGTAGCAAAAACAAAACTCTTACAAATAAGGAAGTTTCTCTGCTCGCAATCGCCTTGCGGTGGCCAAAAGAAGAGAGAGAGAAAAAAGTAGTTGGAAAAGAGTAAATAAAATCAAATGAAATTTACCGCCAATGCCATCGAGTCTCATGGCATGGATTGGATATCGTCTCCAACTTTAGAAGCGCCAAAACGTTAAATACAATTCATGGCGCTCACGAGCGGAATTTAAATTATGCCCAATTAGAGTTAGGTGCAAGCTGAGGCGCAATCTGAAGACTGAAGTCTCAAGTCTGGCAATTCCTGTGGGCCATGCAACACAGTTGCAGTTGGAGCTGCAGTTGGACAAGGCGCTGGACAAGGCGGTGGGCGTGTCATCTATGGGGCACGTTCGTGTGTTAAAGCGCCAAATTGATTTCGATCGCCCATGGGGTCTTCCAGTTGTGAGTTCTCAACTGTTTGTTTCTATTATATGTTAGCATTATGTACCAGTTGCAACTGCCAGTTGCTGGTTGCCTCACATCTCGAACGCTGTTAGATGGATTACATCGTTGACAGGCTTTGGGTTTTTGTAGCGCCACTGATTGTCTCTCGCCTTGGGAACTGGTCTTGTTATGTAAATTGCTTCAACTTTTTTGTGGGTGAAACGAATACGAGTACACAGTCTTCCAAGTGCTAACAAGGTTGCATTTTTTACGAGTACTGCTTCTCATTTACTTCTCTTTTCTTGTCCCCCGGAAATATTTTATGGAATTGCCCAATGAGTTTGAAAGATTAATGATGTATTTGTATTTTTGGTCACAGAGTTAGCGGTAATACATTTCTCTGAGGGGGTTTCATATTCATCGCTTCATTAGAAAAAGTTCCTTATATTATAATTTATCAAGAAAAAAGAAACAGCAGCAAATTTAGAGCTACGAATACTCCGAAAATTTCATAACGATCGGTTAATAAACTCGGGAGATTAAAGACAAATTTTAAACTATATTGTTTTCTCAATCGATTTCCAATTTCCAAAAATATTATGATAGAAATTCGCAATCTTTTTAATGATTAAATATAATAAAGAGAAAAATATAAAAATTTCAGCTTATACAGCCTTGAACTTCAGCTGATTATCTTCTTTCATGTTCTGTAAATACGTGATAGACCAATCTTTTATTGTCAATTGTAAGCCAAAACACTTGTGCCCAAAGCAACATGACCACGCATACTGAATAGTTCAGATCATTCCTAGATATCTGACTCCTTCAATACACGTAGCTCTTTATGCGTAGCCGCAACCTGCCCCAAAATTTTCTGAAATGACAAAATTATGCATTTAGAATTTATAATTAAGTGTTGTCCGGACAGAGTGGAAAGGTACATACATGAGCCAGCCACAATCACGACCACCCTGTGGGAATAAAGTGTGTTTACTAATTTTTTAACTCGAACCAGAAAACTGAAGAGCCCTGTTGACGGTCATTCTAAAGAGGTTCAGAAGAGTTTATGACCTTTTAAGTGTCATGCACCGCATTTTGATCTTGAAACTGGAAGATTTTGTAACGCCTTTGTCTGGGTCTCGTTTTATAGCCACCAGCTGTGCATCGAGCGACGCCTTGAATGCTCTACTAATTAGAGAGACTTACGATAAATTAATATTATTACGCCCCAAAGCGTTTAAAATGTTGTTAAATTAAGTTATACTTTTAGGTACGCCGAGTTCTCGGTTTAAATAAAAGGGCTCTAGGTGCATTTCTAGCTCAAATCAAGTCGGTAGAGGGATTGTGAACAGATTACCTTCAATCGTTTAGGGGCGTTACTTTTTGTAATTTAATTAGACATTACACATCTGCTACAGAAAAACACTCAATAAATTCAACTTTTTGAGTGAGTTGCATGTTGTATTTTGTACATTGGAATTCATTAATTTAATTAAGCTGTTACGGATTGAAATGCAGATAGAATTGAAGGGAATTTGATGGTATTTTATGGCTTAGTTTGTTCGGCAATATGTGTTTACAATATAAATATCTTAGAGATTAATATTAGAATACCCAAGTACACAGAAAAAAAAATCCGGGATATTTAGCCCGAATTCAATCCGAAACAATGTCAGAAGTGGGGTAATCTCGGATTTTCTTAAACCAAGTATGAAAATACTTGAATTCAATCCTGAAATTCAGGCTAAAAAAGTTTTATTTTTTTTAACATATTTTTTTTACTATTTTTTTTTTAAATTTTTTTTTTGAAGATTTTTTTTAAACGTTTTCTTAACATATTTTTTTTTACAATTTTTTATTTTAATAGATTTTTTTTTTTAAATTTTATTTTTAACATTTTTTTATTTTTACCTTTTTTTTTTAATTGACGGGGGGAATCGAGCCTAGGTTTTTTTCAAACTGGAGTCGGCGACTCTAACCATTGAGCTACCGGATCGACTGAAATGAGAGAGGCCGAGAGAGATTTTCTCTCGCGCTCAGCAAATGTGTATTTTCCCATTTTAATCCCGATACAGGCTTGATTATTCAGCTTAATCCTGAATACATACTTAAAAAATGCGAGCTTAAGGGGGTCTTCTCATTGAGCAACTTTTTTTTTTCGACTTTTTTTTTTTTGCATTTATTTATAGCTTGGGTAGTTGTGAATATGCCCCTAAAAGGATTTTTAGAAATTCGAAATATTTAAGGAGATATGGCCATTTTTATCCAGCAATGTTAATGTTAATGCAAGTGAAGTCAAAACTTTTGACGCGTTTTTCTCGAAACCACGTTAAATCAAGTATTTTATAAATACTTGATTTTAAAGTGGCATTTTTTTTTCTGTGTATATAATGTAATTTTATTAATTAGAAATCCGTCTTATATTAGACTTCTATTTTAAATGTAATATAATAAAGTATCAAAGCTAAGGGACAATAAATATAGTTTTAATATCTGTCTGGGCCTCTTAAGTTTGTAGATTAAAAAAAACTATCGGATATTGTTGCAAATTCCATCCAATGATTTCTAACCATTTCTTTGTGAGGCCAATTCTTACTCATTAGACTTTCTGATACCGTAGTCTGCAAAAAGATGTTTAGCACTGATTTTGTTTGCTAATTATTTGAAGTACCTTTTTGTCGATCAGTGTAATCATTTTTCTTAACTTGAACTAAAAACTAGATGATTGGATTATATCCTTCAAAACTGAGGGACTAGCTTGCATAGAAACAAACGGACGTCAACATATCGACACATTTAAAATACCTTCAACAAAGATATAATGATGTGTCCAGTTAGCCAATAAACTCAATTTTCATTTTGTGTGGTCGCATATTGCCCCTTAGTTTGGTCAGATCGTATTATTGTCTAATCACTGAAATTAGCACACCTTGAAGACAGCTTTTTGCTGTCTATCTCACTGCGGGGCAGAATTGGAGCTGGGAACTCAACGAAAGGGAAATGCTGAAGCACGCCCAGAACTGCGCAACGTTGCGTGACAAGGCGGGACTTTGAGGCAGATTCAAAGCTGGAATCAGAGATGTGGGGAAGGGTCAAATAAATGCGTTTAGTAGGTCACCCACAGACCGAGCGAGAGACTCAAACGCAATCAATGCAAAGCGCGTAAAAGGCATTATATGTATTTTAATATACGGTACATTTTACTTATAAAGAGGCCGCCGTCGCGGCATGTTGCGCATGCGCAATTACCATGCTCCCCTCCAGTGTCACTTTTGCTCAAATGATTAAGCATATTGTTTAAGTCGCCGCTCTGTACAATATTATGAAGTATGCCAGAGGACGGGTAGTGGGGAAAGAGATTCAATAATTTATGAATCGAGCACACGACAGTCGATTGCAGTAGGTGGAGTCGTCTTCCAGTTTATCCTTGCCAGCTATTTATATCCAGACTCTGTTTACATGCCGAGTCCACAGCCTGCGGCCAACTATTTTAAATATTTTGATTAGCCATCGCCATGGCGCAGACGCCACTTGAGGGAGGCTGCGTAGAGGTTCCCTGGGTCTGGCTCTGGGTCTGGTTCTGGGTCTGGACTCCCGCACCTTCGTCTCCTCTCTCTCTCTCTCTTTCTCGCCCTGTTTCTATCTGTCTCTCTGTGTGCTACCGAAAGCCCATTAATTTAACCTTCATTTAAGTCCTGTGCCTTGATTATGCGTACACTTTGAGAAAAACGTGTTGCACCATCAGCAAGAGTTGATTAATAACTTAATGCAAATATGATTGAATAATTGTAAAGTAAAGTCAATAAAATTTATATTCAGTTGAAATTTAACATGCATAGTATATACGAATATTATTATATTTTCCCAAATTAAAAGATTAATTATGTGTACAATTTTATTAGCTAACTTTATTTTAGTAAAAATTGTTTGATATTTTTTTCCCATATTGCAACATAAAAAGTTCTGCAAAGTACTTTTTCATTTATTTTATTTTCGTTCAGTGTATGTTATTAGGCGGATTTTGCCTTTGGCATTGCCTGTAGCTTGCGTGTTTGGCTTTATTTGTGGCAGGACTTATCGCATTCCCGGCATAAAATGTTCAATTTAATTAATTTTAGACAAATCACTTAACAAGCTAAAATTCTTTAGTGGCGCATTAGGCAAAATGCATCTATAGATGCTAAAAGCAACGAAATCTGGGTAATTTAATCTCACAATTATTGCCTGTATAAAGTACTAAGTTGTATATAGACCGCAATTAAGGAGCAGCTCAATTGCAACATATTTTAAATTGAGCACACGACAAGTGAAAGTTTTTATTGTCTTTTGTCTCGCACTTTACACCTGAGGACGATTTACAATTGCCTTGATGGACAGACAATAATCGAAATCGGGTAACGAGAAATGTAGATTGAGCAACGAAAATCGCTTAATTTCAGTCTTGAGTTCGGTAACTGGTCAAAAGTGGACAGTGACATTTAAGGGCAAGGCTTTACAGTTAAGCGGAAGAAAGCGAAAAGAGAGTGAGAAGGAGGTAGAGAGAGAAAGAGAGTGAAGAGACCAAAAGCTGAGAGACTCTCTTCTGATTGCGAGTGATCGATGTGGCATTATCATTATCGATCTTGATCATGATCATGATGATCTTTGGTCTGTAATCTTCAGAAATGGGCAACAACTGATGAGATTTTGCTGCCATTTTTGGACGTCCCTTTTCGATCTGTGCGCGACTAATGAACACCTTAAATGGTGATTTCCAGAGTTTTGCCATTGGTATGTGGCTTTATCCGCAGCCCCCCTTCCAATACCTTTCTCCCATGTTGGCCAACAAGCCACGAGTATACACGAGAGTACACGCATTTTGTCACATTTTGACATATTTTTGCCTTGGCCATGGTAGAAACCAATGGCCATATTTGGTGCCAATTAGAGGATGCACCACTGCAATCTCAACCCTTTTACTTTTCACTGTTGGCTCATTACCAGGCCCGTAGTACCCATTGTCCATTGGCCTCTCAACTAGTAGCCAGTTATCCAGTTATGGAGGCGCAAATGAAAAGTCGCCAGCGATTTCTGGGAAGTCACGTTGTCGACATCTTCGACGCTTCAAGATAAATTACTGACAGTTTCGTTTAATTGCGATTGCCATGTGGATGCTGTTAATTGCCACAAAAGTGTCCACTGCTATAAAAGGCCACACATTTCATTGGTGAATCTCTCTCAAAAAGTCGCTAGTTTTATGACTCTATTAGATAAGAGATCCAGCCTGAATCATGTTCAACATTGAATATTAATATTGAACATGCCCACATTATGTAATTGATATTGACAACGAGCTGAACAAGTTTCTTCAAGAACCAGATGCAATTGAAACGGGTTCGCACGAGTATCTACTATATACATTTTATAATATTTTACTAGCAGCAATTTCCCTAATTGCCATACATTTTTATGCACAAATATTCATATTGCTTTCCGCAACATTTTTCCCATTGTTTTGACCCTCTGCTGACCCTTTGCGTCTTGTAATTGGCAAAATGTTTCAATCTCAGAGTCATGGCAGTGAAAGAGCTGAGCTCAGCATTCGGCAAATCAAATACAATCATCAGCAACGTCATTGACGACTTCGTTGTGGGGCAACTGAATAACTATTCAGGTCAATAGTTCACCAACTGAGCGCTGAGAGTCGTGAAACTTCAATTTCTCATTGCCCTA
This sequence comes from Drosophila suboccidentalis, assembly GCA_037043435.1. Taxonomy (NCBI): domain Eukaryota; kingdom Metazoa; phylum Arthropoda; class Insecta; order Diptera; family Drosophilidae; genus Drosophila; species Drosophila suboccidentalis. Next base: position 15,327 of record JBAMBK010001347.1, read on the forward strand.
CGTTGATAAATGGGTAATATGCATCTGTAATAGTTTACGATTTTCTCACATTAAATATACATTGAAAGTCAATAATCTGAATAAGCTCTAATGCTTCCTTTGTGATTCTCATGGATTTATATTGAAAATTAATGCTACTTAAATAATTTCTTAAGCAATTTAAAACTATGATCCATTAAATCATGAAATATAATAATACTCTGCACATTACTTCGTAATAAGCACAAAGAACTTGAAACAATTCATTAAAAAACCAATCGAAATATGAACGATTAATATTTTTATAAATAAAAACAATATAAATAAACAAATAAAAAACAAAATAATAATTTTTTTTTTAATTTAATTTTTTTATTTCGATTCCTAGTGCTACAAGTTAGCGCTTATTATTTAAGGCACTAGTCGCTATTACAATCATTGATTTTACAATTTACAATTTACAATTATTAAAAATATGGAAATACATAGTAACAAATTATAATAATTTAAGCTTTAGTTTTCAGTTGTAAGATTAATTTTCATTTTAGTTTTCAATTTTAATTTTCTATAATCTATTGTGATGCATGAATTATTACTATTATTATGATTATTATTTTTATATAATTTTTAATTAATTTAATTTATTTTATTTATGTTTAAATTTTATATATTTTATTTTTATTTTTATCTGATTGTAGTTTTATTTTATGTATCTCTCAAATATATTTAATATAAAATATCTCTTAAATACTTTTTATAGTTTTTTTGTGATCAGTCTTCATTGACAAATTAAATAATAATTTGCTTGCGTAAATTCCATTTTGGATACACACACATTATAACAATTGAATGCCACGCTCTTGTAAATGTTGTTGGCTAAATCAAAGAGTTCGTTTAGGCCTTAAAGTCTTTCAACACGTTTTCTACATTTTACAACTTAATTTTTTATTGTAGTACGCCCCGCCAAAGATACTCTGTCAGAGGATGGAGGGACAAACAATCAAAAGTTTCTGTGGCTTCAATTGGATTTGAACTGTGGCATAGCCACAAAACCACTTTTCCCTCTCTCTCTCTCTATCTCTCTTTCCGCCGAAAGGGGAAAATGATAGAAATGTAGAATTTGCATTTGGACAACACTGAGGGAAAAAAAAATTAACTGCAATCAAGTAAAACGTCATTCAACTGGCACTTGGGCACGGAATGAGAGACAGCAATGGTGCAAGACTGGAGCTGGACTGGTCTTCACTGGGCAAAGGCAGGAATGGGGATTAGGTTTCCATTATTGAGTCGGAGAGAGAACTGTAAACTTGCTAAATTGCCAACATTCAACACATTTTCCATTTTGAGAATTTGTTGTGTTGTGCCTCTAGGCGAAAAGAAGCGCATCCAATCGACTCTTTCCATTGCTTTGATGAACCTTTTCAAGAGTTTTAATTAAGCTAATAAACATGTCTCTCTCTCCCTCTCTCTTCCTCTATCTTCCTCTATACATTGTCTGCCTTAACTCTCAGCATATGTGAGTTGCATGCAAAAATGTTGCATTGCCATTAATTGCTTTATTGGAGACTTTAATTCATGAATGGACTAACTTTGTGCTATTATGTATATTGCATAGGATATCGGGGTGACTATATTGCAAATGCATAAATTCCAGGTCTTTTTATAATTTAGCAGCCGTGCATTTCTTTTAAAGGTACAAAAATGTGACAAGGGATCATTTTGACGTGAATTACCTTCTTCTATTTACTTTTTAAATACTCATTATTCTGGTTTTAAAAAGCTCAAACTTTTTTTTTTTTTTTAACTTTATAACCTTTATCATTTATAATTTAAACTATTTTATTTATGCTTTAATATTATATTAACTAAATATATTTAACTCACTTATTACTTGTCAAGCAACAATTATTTTTAAATTGTAAAAATATATTATAAAATTTTAAATTCTAATCCCGACTAACACAATAATTTATAAAAACTTTAGCGAAAAAATAAAACTCACAAATAATCATTATTTATGATTTTTATTTCTTTCGCTCAAAATAAAACTCATTTTAAATTCATGGCTTTTGTGAAGGATTTTCAAAAAAGTAGTTTTGCATATCCCTTTAAAAGAAACCCAGAGGACCCATTAAACGCAAAAACAAATCTTTAAAAAGATTACGTAACCTTTTTTAAAAGTGAATTATATTTTTGAAAAATTACAAATAATGATTACTTGTGAGTTTTATTTTTTTCCGGGACCGTATAAACGATTATAATTTTTAAAATATAAATAATTAAATAAAAGTTATTTGTTGATTTTTATCAAAAAAATTTAATGAAAACTCTTAATTTTCGATCTAAATAAAAAAGTTATAAAATAATAATTCAATTTAAATTTTTATTTAAAAATTATAATTTAACTCTTATTTTCAATTTTTATTTTAGCAATTGAAAATAAAAGTTATTTTTCAATTTTTATTATAAAAATTGAAAATAAAAATTATTTTTCAATTTTTATTATAAAAATTGAAAATAAGAATTATTCTTCAATTTTTATTATAAAAGTTGAAAAATAAAAATTGACTGTAAATGTTTTTTGAATTGGTAGGCGTATTTCCAACAGTGACATGTATATACAAAGTCATAGCCAAGGAGAGTCGGAGCGACGTTACCCTACCACCCCTCACCACCCCCTTGTGAACGAAATACACCTTCCAATTCAAAAAACATTTACAGTCAATTTTTATTTTTCAACTTTTATAATTAAAATTGAAGAATAACTGTTATTTTTGTTTTTATAATAAAAATTGAAAAATAACTTTTATTTTCAATTGCTAAAATAAAAATTGAAAAATAATTCTTATTTTTAATTTTTATTATAAAAATTGAAAAATAACTTTTATTATTAATTTTAATAATAAAAATTGAAAAATAACTTTTATTCTATAATTTTTAAATAATAATTAAAAATAAAAGTTTATCCAGTTTCTCATAACTCTTATTTGCGGTCCCTGATTTATTTTGCTCAAATTTAATCATAATCATTGAAGAACATCCTTAAAAATCTTTAAATAATTTTATAATAAATCTCATAATGATTACGGTCCCTGATAGATATACATTAAAGTTGAACTTGAATTTCTAATATCAACTGTAGCTTTAATGAACATTTTCAAATCATCAAAAAGCTTTTTTTTTAATTTTATGACTCAATTAATAAAATGCCTAGATTAAAGTTGCTAGTACGAAAAACATTTCCAAGTTCTGGCATTTAAATTTTTGTTTTTGTATTCAACTCACGTATTTCTCAAAATATTGCACCTCAGGGCGAGGCGCCATTTGGCGGTAAAGAACACAATTACAAAATCGTAAAAAGCAAACATAAGTCGGTGCCTCTGAGCATTATATTTACGAGTCGGTCGCGTGGGTTGAAAATAACAACTGGCAACTGCGAAAAGTAAACTGTAAATTAACACGGTAGCTGGTAAAACATATTAGCGCCTATTAAACGCTCAATTTGCATGAGACATGAGTGGGAAGACGGAAAGTTAAATAAAAGTAGAGTTCAAGGTAAGCTAAGGCTGCTGAGGATCTGATGTTACCATTGCATACAACTTATACATACATATAATACTTTCAACTGGATACTTTGGCAGCTTATGTGGCGTGTAATTGCTTTTCCAGTAGTTCGGTGGTTCGGTGGTTCAGTGGTTCAGTGGTTGGCTGTGTGGCGCATGCGCCGATTGCTTGCCACTGATTAAATTCCAGTCCGCAGTCCGTCCAGCTACTGCTCTCCTCGTTGTTTTCTTTACTTTTCTGATTAAACGAACAGATTGTATCTGGTATCAGCTTGACTACCGCAATATTTGGGGCGTAATTAAAGGTATTAAGTATGGCCAGGTTGCAAGTGTTGGCCAATAGCGCTTATGTGAAAATATGGGAGGCGTGTGATCTCATTGATGGTGTGAATGCACGAGTAGCTGGAGAAATTCAAAAGCAGTTAAGAAAAACTTAAAGTGTGTCATGATTTTGAGGTACATGTCATTTTAAAGACGAAAAAGAATTAAATAATTGTTTTCATTAGAAGAACCTAAAAAAATTTAATATTGAAATAAACTAAAATATGCATTTGTAAATTATTTAAAACATAGCAAAAATAATAAAAAAATTTGAAATTGCATATAAATTTGTGCCAGTCGATTTTTTGACTTCTGACGAAAAAAATGAAGTCTGATATTCAAAAACTATAGATATTTGTGAAACATATGTATTATTTTTTAGGCAATAAGGCTCCTATACAAATGCACACTCATTATTAAATTATTTCACAATCATCAATAAAAATGTTAAAATAAATTATTACTAACATAAAAAAATGGACTGTTCTTTTTTTAATTCTCAGTTCTTTTACCATTATTTTTGTCTTGTATTCCTTTATTTAGTTTTATAAAATGTCTTCCTTGCTTTTCTTCTTCTTAGACCCTGTATTTTTGTGTTTAGCTTCTTCTCAGAGTACCCTATCAATCATGTCTTAAAGCCGACACCTTCACAACCAAACAGAACAGAACATAAGAGAAGAACACGAAGAATGACTTCCGCATAACTGAAAGCCAAATCAAAGAATGAATGCATCCCTGCTCTGGGTTAATCCTTTTGATTTTGCCCAGAAGCGTGGTAAACATGTCAAACAGTTCCCAACTGGGCCAATGAGCATGGAGTTGTTGTTGGTGTTTGCCCAAAAGAAGACATGATCAGCAGACCAAGTAGCAGCAACATCTGCAACAGCAACAGCAACAATGGTGATCAGGTTAACCGGGCGCACAGCGTGAACTTGTTATTATGCTAAAAAGCCAGCCCAATATGCAAAGTGACAAAAGTCGAGTTTACTTTGGGGTCTGTTGTTGCCAATTTGGTGCAGTTGTTGTTGTCACCTCGATAAGCATCTCTGCAACCAGCAAATGCAAAATATTGAGAATGCTTCTGTTTTGGGACTGCCTGAAAATCATGCCAAGTTTTCCATTACATTTTTTTTCATTTACTTCTTGTGGTGCCGACAGAACAAATTACATGCAAATTAGATGAGCTGATGTGAGTAAGAAAGTAGAATAGTATATAAAAGGACAGCGTGGGGAGTAGAAAGCATAAACAGGAAAGTTTTAGACAAGCAGGTATGGTCGTGTCCAAGCCAAACGTCTTAATCATTATTTGATTTCATTTGATATAATACAACCAAATTCAAAAAAAACTTCAATCTTATTTACAGATTTGAATTTGATTTGATTTCATTTTCCAAACATATTTTTTAAGTCACAAAAATCGATTGTTTCGAATCCATTTCCATTTCCAACAGTACTTTTAATTTTAGTTATGATTTGTCGAACATGCCTAAATATCTTTACCACATTTATACAGTTTGACATTATCTGTGGTTGGTCGATTTTTATGGCTGCCTAAAAGTATGCAATTATGTTCGGCTTTTCTGTCGAAAGAATTTATCTTCAAGCTTGAGCAATCCAAACTGTCTCCCAAAAACGTTAGCAAACATTTGAATTCCAGGTCTGCTAGAAATAGTTTTTAATATAGTTTTCTACCATACAAAGACAAGTATAAGAAAATATCCGTGTGTAATCTCATACAAACTTCAAATTAAAATTAAATATAGAGACAGTCTATTAAAAAATCCGTCCTTAATTAAGATCTGAGTACAGTATCTTTTAGACGAGCCAATAAATTTACCTTTACTTAACGTCAAAATTTCGAGAACGGAACCTTTGAAACCAAAATTGCGGGAAACCAAATCGGGACCGTAAGTATCGTTCACAATTTATCAAAAAGAAATTGTGAATCGACAGAATTGACCTATCAAAAAACGGACAACAGTGTGCTTTAAGGGGGATCCCACCGTATAACCAATAGTTTAAAAGCTAAATTATACTTAAGTTGACACACTCATAAATTTAGGACATCGAAATGCTTTCGTCACTAGACTTTTTCCCTATTAAAACAAGTTTTTTTTAAAGATATCAGAAATTTCTTTAATTCTCACGATTGTCTCTCTCATTTCCATAAAAACTCATAATGATCAGAAAAAAAATGGAAGTTTACGGATATGACTTAATAAATGATGTATGTGAATTAGTTCGGGTATTCAAGCGATTCTATTTCTCATAATATATGGATAATATTAAGTACTTAAATAGTTATTTCAAATATTTCGCCATGCGAAGCACACTTACTGCTATTGGAGTCGTTCTCGTTGGAATTACACATAAACAAAGTTATAATGTAAGCTGCTTTTTTTTTTGGTTATATCAAAGAATTTCATTGTTGCATTACACTGACAGGAATCCGTCGTACTCAAATTCACAAATGCTATCTGTGAGAGCTATAATGAATCATGGTTTATTTTTCACCAGTGTCGCCTGTACGCTGTCAACCGCAAAAAGAATAATCTTAACTTAAATGGAACTATCCTTCATCCTGCATATGATATTAGTGGTTATTTTTAAATTTTTTAAAAAAGCCAATGGATACAATGTGTCCTTTGATGCCTGCCGATCGTGAAGAAGCCGAATAATCCAATTGTAAAGTTTGTTTTCAATCTCTTTTCCAAGCGGCGATTATTTAAATTCAATTCAATTCTTGACATAAATATATTTTGTATTCACATTCTAAAATCTATTTCCTAAATGTTATCTAAATGTTTGCAACTAATTAATATGTAATGCCTGCATAATTTAAAGGCTTAAATGAAAATAAACAATTGTTTGTAATCGTATTATAATAGATTACATTATTTCGAGCTTATTGTATAATTGTGATAGCAGCAAAAAATTACACCGAGATTTTTCTTATTGTCAGGGAAAAAAGTCTATGTCTTTTCCAATCAGTTTATTTAAATACTAGCAAATAGATCATTGCTTTAAAAAATTATTTTTATATTTTTTAAATTTATATTTTATATAATTTTTGCTTAGAATTAATTCTAAATTAGTCTATGATTTATAGCCAGAGCAACGAAGCCTGTTTATAAAAATGTCATTGTCTTGATTGACTGATCATTGGACAGCTCAAGCCGTAAGACCTATAAAGCAGAAATTTTTACACAAATTAGTTAAGTCGAATTCATCGTGCAATAATATGTAAACTACAAATTTTGATGTTTAGGTATAAATTATTATAAAAAAAAAACATATTTTCGAGGTGAAAATCTAGTCACGATAACATTTTCATGCCCAAAAATTTCTAATATCCAATTTTGTGAAGAACAAATTAAACATCTCAATTATTAAAAAAAAAATTTAAGGAAATAAATTTAAAAATGATTTTATGTTTTGACATTTGAAGCACCCTGTGTAAGCAGTCATTTTAAAGTTTATGGATTTTGCTGTCAAACCTTTTTAAATTTTTGAAATATCTTAATTGGGTCAAAAGATATGCAGGCCAGTTCCGGTTTTCACTTTCGGTAAGATTCTGCGGAAGTGAATTTGTTTAACCTGCTCTAATATCATTTTGGCGAAGTTCTACGGATTTATTTCACTTTGAGCTGATGAGTTTAAGTCCGATAAAGTGAAAAACGAGCATTTTTAAATACTTTGCCTAAATGGAAAGTGAATAAATGCATCTCACTAAATGCTATAAAATAAAAAGTGAAAACCGGAACAGGCCTGATGATTTTTGCAAAGCAAAATGAGAAATGGCTCCACTGTGCGCCGCTTTGCAAATTCACGCTGCCGCAAAATAAATCAAATTAAATTTCGTTGCGCTGTCTAAAAGTATGCAACACGCATGCGAGTTATTTATGCAAGCAACACTATGCAGCAAAATATGGCACTTGTTAAATCTATACCAGTAAACTTGGAGGATATACACTTTGTAATGCGTTGGCTTCTTTTCTTCAAACTGCGATTGTGTTGACGAGTATAAGAATTTAATCAGAGCATTACGAATAATAGCATTCCAGGTCACTGCTGTCGTCATTGCTCCAAGGACTTCAAATCTCATATTCTAGTTAATTCCGACACGTGTGTATAGATTTCGTAACTAGGAACTTTTGGCACGCGCCAGTTAACAAAACGAAATAAACAAATGAGAGTCAATTAAAAATATGATAAACCTCACAGCAGAATTAACAAACTTATTCACATTCAGTTGAATTTGCATATTGAAGAGGGTAAGTAAAAGTTAATGGTGAACTCCTCTTCTAATACATTCTCATGTTTATCATCACAAAACAAAATCTGACATGGTTATTGATAGCAAATTCTGTGCTCAGTTGTCAGTATGAATAGTTATGTTGATACGTATGAGCTCACTTGAGGAAGAGACAAGCTAAAATTATATTCAATGCAATCTTGAGGCAGTTGACCCGGGTCTGGGTCCGGGTCTGAGAATGCGCCATGCAATTGACATGAGTCGCGTGCGATTCTTCAATAGTATGAAGACTTTCTTTTGAAGAGCAACTGACACTCTCAGCGCACAAATTAATAACAATTGATGCTATGCAACAAATATACATGTAAATTGCTCAACTAAGTCGAAGCCGAGTCTCATGTGTGGGTAGTTCATGGGTACAAAGACACATAGAAGTGTGACATCGGACTGAGAGGCATCTGCTTCTATAATAACAAATTAGAATGGCACAATCGAGTTCTCGACAGTGAGATACTCATTGCATTGCTTAGAGATGGGCATGGGCCGTGCCGTGTCCGTGCCGTGCCGTGCCTACTTAAAAAAAATCCGTGTTGGGCCCCTTATAAAAAATTGCCGTGTTTTACCGTGCCAAAGTCGGTAGGCACGGTAGGCCCGGTAGGCACGGAAAGCACGGAAAGCACGGTACAGATTTTGAATTTAAATATGGTAGTATCGATAAGTTGGCGTTGTTTTATAGCTTGTTAGTCAGCTTGAGCTGTAGGATTCATCGATGTATCACACAATTTGCGAACACTTACAACATCGATAGCACGATTGATGCCATTATAATAAGAAAGTGACGCAACGAAGTGACAAAAATGGAGATGGGCATGGACCGTGCCGTGCCCGTGCCGTGCCGTGCCTATTTAAAAAAATCCCGTGTTGGGCCGTGTTGGGCCTCAGTTTTTACCAGCCGTGCTTGGGCCGTGCCGTGCCTCAAAAAGGAGGCCCATGCCCATCTCTAGCATTGCTAAAAGAAAAATAAAGAAAAAATTAAAGGAAATTAATTAAAAACAATAAAAAAAAATTTAATTTTAAAACTTATTTTTGATATTTAAAGATGATAGGGATCAAGATTATTTATCCGCCTGTTAAATTCATCAATAAGGAAGTCGAATGAAAACTAGTCGAATAATAATTTCTGCTAAAAATCTGTTATATAGTAGATATATAGCTTACATTGCACTCGAATAAAATTCAACTACCATTGAATTAGTTTCAACACTTTAAACGGGGTCCTTCAAATTCCTTGAAGGATGTTAATAAAATCTAAAATTATTTTCAATTATGTAGAGCTATCTACAAAGTAGAGACTACACTTGTAAGCTTTCTAGTAAAAGTATTGTTCAATCTTTTAATTGTGAAAGTAAAAATGATTTAGTAAAGATTTCCTTATTTTATTTACCATCCTAGAGCTATTCCAATCAAGAGCCTTGGCAGATTAAGCTGTCAAACAGTTTTGCAAGCATTTTTCTAGTTTGACAGTCACTTCAACTGTTCATTCGATTGCATTTGCATTTCCATCTGACACCGTTGACCTCTCAGCTGTTTTGTTGCTATTAATTGCATTTGTTATTGCTCGAAATTGAAACATAAATAATTGTAAGAAATTCAATTCGACTTTGTGTCGTCAAAATGCTTCATTGAATTGTTGTTGCTTGCTGCTGTTGTGTCAGTTGCAACTTCTGACGTTTGGCGCGTGATTTAAAACGTCAAACTGTCAGCTTTGGCAATTGTCACAGTGTTACTTGTTGTCGTTGTCGTTGTTGTTGTCGTTGTTGTTGTTGTTGTTGTTATCTTAGTTGTTGTCTCAACTTGTTTGTTGTCTCCACTTGTCTCTCGGGCGTGCTCAGCTGCGCATTTTAGCGCTGCACATTTCCTGATTTTTGTTTTAAGTTGTTTAGCTCATTTTTAAACACTTTTGTTTCCATACACTATCTATAAATACACAACTCTTAAATATACTCTCAATAAAAGCGAATTTTTTGACTTTGTTTTGGTAAAAATCTTTTAGCACATTTATAGATACTTTTTCTGTATAGTAATATAGATTTATTGTACCTATGGTCTGAATTGTTCCTTGTATTTGGCTTCAATTAATAAATTCAATAAATTTCACTAAAATATTCAATGATTACAAAGATAGTATTTATAATCACATTCTGCCCCAAAATAAACATAAAATAGCGTACAAATTTAACAAACGAGTCACAATTCAAAATTAATCATTTTTTTATTGACTTGCCTTAACATATTTCAAATATTATATTTCAAATATTTACAATGAATCCAGTAAATTTTTAACTATATGCTGATTATATTGCTTTATTCAGATATTATGTGTATGTAAATAAAAAAGAACAAAATTGATTTGCATAAGTTTGAATAATAAATTATCTGCTTTTAAATTTATTTGATAAGTTAATAAGTTACTCTCATTCAAACAAACGGGTTTTTCCAAAAATCTTAAAATTTTAAGTTTTGACAATTTTGTAAAATGCATGCTGAATTACAGTCGAACTTCCCTAACTCGAATCACCATTATCCAAGAAAAAAGTTCGAGTTAGGGAGACTTCGAGTTAGGAAATTTTTTTTTTTAGTTTTTTAAAAGAAACTACAAATGCATTATATCATAAATACATTTCAAATTGCAAATTTTTCTTGTTATTTTGAACAAAAAAGGATTCAAGTTTGTTCAAGACCTGTTAATATTCTCAGAAATTTGGTTTCTTCGATCTTTTGCTATATCCAGAAGAAGTTCCCGATTCAAATGTCATCATAATTAATATTACATTTTTTAATATAACGATAAATGTTTTTGCTGAGATACCACATTTTTCAGCCACTTTAATTTATTTGGTCTACTTTTAAAATCCTTAACTACTAATAAGTTTGAATATTTCACTGATGCGCTGACAAATAGGTACATTTCGAACATCTTTCCTATAGCAATTTTACAAGCCTAAAAAATGGTTGATGCAATATTCTATCATATTTCATCACCATATGTTAATGCTCATCAATATTTAATATCTAAACGAACCGTTAACAAAAGCATAAAGCAGAAACGAAAAAAATTTAAACTTTATTGGAGATTTTCCCGAAAAATTCGACTTACAGAAGTACGGGCCAATATTTTTGTTCGAGTTAAGGAGAAATTCAACATATGGAAGTTCGAGTTACGGAAGCAGAATTGTATGAAATTTGCTCAATAAACGCTATTGTCACTCGATTTTGTTCGAGTTAGAGAAAATTCGAGTTAGGGAAGTTCGAGTTAGGGAAGTTCGACTGTATTTGTATTAATAAAATTAATAAGTAAATATAATTAATTATAATTAATATTATATTATTAAAATTCAATAACATAAATATGGCTAGTTTTGATTTAAATTAACTGATCAAGAAACCTTTTTATTTTGGTAGGGTATTAAATCTTCGTTGAATCAAACACATGTTGTTGCATTTTCTTGTTATTGTTTGTTATTGTTTTGACTTTTGTGTTGGCTTCTCTGTTGCCTTTTCCGCAGCAGTGACGCATCTGACTTTGGTTTGGGGCCAACTTAAGTGACGTTTTGCACGTTTCACATTTTGTTTTCTTTCTTTTGGTCGATTTCCCATCGCTCTGCACGTTTCCCAGTCGAATGTCACGAGCGCGCATGTTCAAGTGGGTCGCTGGCAAATGACAAATGGGTGGGTCTTGGCTTTTGATTAGCCGGTGGCTTGGGCGACTTATCCACTCAGTTGGCTAAGAGCAGCACCATCACTCACCCATCAGGTGCTCAAAATTAGCAGCTGTATTGTTTAAAAATAACCGACGAACCCTTCGCTGTCTTGTCCCAGGCATTGTCACGTGTCTGACACTAGACTATGTGTGGACTGCTCACCTGGGTCCAGGTTGGTAATCAATATACCTACCCTCTTTCTCCCCTCTTTTCACAAGGGGACAACAGCTTATTTCGCCTCAATTGCGACATTGCAGTGTTGTCAGTGTCTAGTCGGAAAATCGAGGCTTTTAAGCGGATTAGTTAGATTTTGCAAAATGAGAACCCCCAGTCTCAATGTCTCATTCTCTTGCCTCTCTTTCTCTATCTATTTCTACTTTTGTCATTCGAGGTGTCTGCTATTCGAAAATCAATATTTGTACCGATATTTCACTAACTAATTGCTTGAAAGGTAATTTTTTTACTCCTATTTAGTCGACAGTTCTGTTTCAACTGATACACCAAAGGCTATAAAGTACAGTAAACTGCACTTTGAGGCTTGAACTTAAATGAACTCGAGCTAAAATAAAATCCAGCATTAAATCTACTTTTAACTTGTTTACTAGTTTTGGAGTTGAAATACAAGTAATTTTCAATACACTTCTTTAAAAGCATTTCTGTCATTTTAGATACTTGAAACAAAGACCTAAGAGAACCGGTTCAGTAGTATGTACCGAACCTTTAAATTTATTTACCCAGCAAACCCGAGCCAGAACCGAACCCATTTCTTAAAAAACAGGTTCTTTTCGAATAGTAAATATCTACAGTCGAACTTCCCTGACTTGAATCACCATAGTCCAAAGAAAAATTTCAAATTTGCCTCACGCATTGAAAACTATTAGAAGTGCATCGCAATTTAATATTAAACTTAATCAACATTTGCAGACATAAAAATTAAATTATTGTAAAATATAGGTTTTAAAATATAATATAAGTAACTTTATAAATATTAAGTAACTAGCATATTAAATAAATAAATAAATTTTCAAATTATGGAGACTTCGACTAATGGTATTCTTTTTATACCCTGTGCCCATTGAAAATGGTCAAAAAGGGTATATTAGATTTGTGTGATGTATGTATTCTTGATCAGCATCAACAGCCGAGTTCATTGAGCCATGTCCGTCTGTCAGTCCGTCCGTCTGTTTGAACGCGTCGATCTCAGAGACTATAATAGCTAGAGACTTCAAATTTGGTATGTAGGTTGCTGGATACCGGACGCAGATCAAGTTTGTTTTTAAATTTGGATCGTACCACTATATCATATAGCTGCCATAGGAACCATCAGTCGAAAATCAAATCTCAGTATGAACAACTTTTTTGTTGTTTGAGATATCTCAACCAAACTGACACAATATGCATACGGGATGGTCTTTGGCATCACCAAATTTAGTTGAGCGGCGTTAAATATTTATGTTTTATATGCTTTCATACATATAACTAACTATATTATAACTTATATTCTATTTTATGGAGACTGGCACAGGGTATCTAACAGTCGAGCAAACTGGACTATAGCCGTAGGCAAGCGAAGCGAGCAGGGGGCGGAGCCCCCTTGTTTTTCTTAAGGTTAGTAAACGCTATTGCCACTCGATTTAGTTCGAGATAAAGAAAATTTGAGTGATAGAAGCACTAAGCAAACAATACATAGAGGCGTCAAACAAGCATTTTTGTGGTATCATATTTTTTGTATAGCGTGCTTAGTGATAGAAGTTTAAGTTATGGAAGTTTAACAGTACGTAATAAGAGTGCAAAGAGAGTGCAAATATTTTACCCCAAATATACTTATTTTGCTAAATAATTTGCTAAATTTTTTTAATAATTTATCGGTTTTGAAAATTCGTCCAAAAATACAAATATTTTCATGTGTATTTAATTAAACAAAATCTTGCTCTATTCTTTTTGATCATTTGCAGATAAAAAGAGAAATAAATAATATGTTTAAGACTTTCGCTGTGTAATGCGACTTAAGAATTATAAGGTTAATTGTATTGAATGAAATTTACATTCTTCACTATTTACATTACGATTGTAGCTAACGCTATTAGTTCTAGCTTTAAAATTAGCACTTTTGAATAATAAAGTTTAAACTTTAAAAAGCACAAACAGTAAATTTAAGGTCTACAGTTGGCTACGGAATTGATCGGTATGAGGATATTATTGCTGGGTAAGTGTAAAACAAGTTGCACAATGAAATCTAAAGCATTATAAGTTAATCTACCCTAAGCACTATTTTTCAGCACCTTTGGGCAGACATTGCGGGGATGCTTTGTGGCTCAAGGCGATTGTCCAAACCGGAACGTGACCTTTTGGCTTTATTCCAAGTAAGTTGAGCTCAGATAGAACTTGAAGTTTTAATACAAACTTGTTATTATTTATGGAACACAGAGAGACACGGAATAATCCAAAATTGCTTGATCCTCTCGATCTCAATCCCAAGGACTTTCTCCCGCAGCAAAAAGTGATAATACTGCTCCACGGATATACCGGACATCGTGACTATGCGCCGAATACTTCAATACGGCCTGCTCTGCTCGATAATGAGTATGTCCATGTAATCTCCATTGACTATGGTCCACTGGTCAGGGAACCCTGTTTTCCACAGTCCATACGCAATGCGCCATTAGTTAGCAAATGTTTGGCACAGCTGATAAACAATCTAATTGATTCTGGAATTGTTGAGAACGATTCGCTGCACATTATAGGCTTCAGTCTGGGCAGTCAGGTGGCTGGCCAAACGGCCAATTATGTGAAACAAAAACTGCATCATATAACAGGCTTAGATCCAGCCAAACCTCTCTTTGCTTTGGCCAATCACGGGGATCGTTTGGATGCGGAAGATGCGGATTTTGTAGATGTTATACACACGGATCCTCTGGAGCGTGGCGTTTTGAAGCCCATTGGCCATGTGGACTTCTATCCCAATTTTCGAGTAGGAGACCAGCCTGGTTGTGAGAATGAGCAGGATCCCGGCAGCTGTAATCACAACCGGGCACCCCAGTACTATGCCGAGTCCATAAATTCAAAGTTAGGCTTTTGGGGTTTACGATGTGAATGTTTACATCCCCATGCCTTTGGTCACGCTCAAGCCCTCATGGGTTATCATGTGTCACCCATTATGCGTGGTACCTATTTCCTGGAAACGGACTCCAAGCCACCCTTTGCTTTGGGCCATAATGGCGCAGTTATCACTCCACGTACCACACATCTATTCGCAAGAACAGCTGCCGAGCATATTGATCAACTGGAAGCGAAGCTGGAAAGAAAATTTTTGTCCAAGCAGGTCAAAGAACTAGCAAGCGCCGCCTTCTCCAGAACACTTCAACCATACATTTCAAATCAATCTCTAATAAACATGTAACACTTATTTTATACCCTTTCCTCACTAATTTACATTTTATAAAAATATCGGAGCTATCGATAGGTACGCAACTGTCTGTCCTCATAGCATAACATTTGCCTTTAGCATTTACAAAACATTTGTGATTTGTTTACAAATTCGTTTGACAAGGAGATCAGGAGATCATCCAACTTTTCCGAATTGGAATACCATTCAGATAAACCATTGCAAAGGGATCCGAATGTGAAAACACCATTTCCACGAGCTCTCATTGAACAAGGGATTGCCGTAGCTCTCTATGGGTTGGGATCGTCTGTGGAATAACGAAAATTGGAGACCACGTCCTCATAGTATGGTATGCGCAACTAGAGCAAGAGTCAGGGATTCTTAGATTCTGATAATTGATTATTGGTAAAAACAACTCGTAACGCCCTTATCAGATCCGTCTTGTACAATTCCAAGGATACTAATAAATATTAGAACTACTTTTTTATTTATTCTTTTTTAAATAACTTCAATGAGAAACTATAACGATTTAATAATAATTGTTGCAATCGACAATGTGTTATGTTGACTCATGTAGTCATATGGGTCAGTTTTTGATTTCTTTTGTTGTTAACTGCAGCACTTTATCATTACTACATTCTTCATTAAATTAAAAATAAAGTTCGGTTCTTAACAGTTTGAAATTTGGCGCCAGAAGTTGAGAAATCCAGTGATAGTACATTCTTAAATTAAAAAAAAAAACTCCAAATATCGATTGAATTCCGATAAATATCGCATTGATTTCCTCAGAATTGTACTATTCTCCCACCACTAGCTCACATATGAAATGTATAGGAAAAATGAAGGAATTTTCTGCGAAAATGCTAAAATGCTTAAATGTACATAAGTGAGGAAAGGACATTAAATCTCAAATCTGTTGAAACAAATTTTAAAGTCACAAAATAATTTGGCGCTTATTGTTTAATGAAAGACAGCCAAAAAAACAAAAGACCAAATCCAAAATAAGTAGAAATTCTTGTTAATGCCTTTAATTTTTCTTATTTATGTTACTACTGAGAAATACTATTATTGTTATTAAAAAATTATAATCAATTATAATATACTAATGTGGGCAAAAAGTAAGGTGAATTTGTTTGTAAAATGAAAAATCTTTATTTATTCTTGTAAATCAATTTCATCCCCAATCCCATTCATTCCGCTAACAAAATTTGATGGCACTTCTCTGCTCAATCAAATCAGACATTGTAAAAATCGAAAAATGCACTCTTGGTCGTTTGGTAAACACAAGCGTAAATATATTACTGAAATTGATGACATTGACATGAAATTTGGCCCAGATGTTATTAACAGTGCTGCCAACTCATGAAAAAAATAGCTAGCACGAAATTTTAATCCCGAGAAGTTTGAATTGTAAATTCACCTTACTTTTTGCCCACAGCACATTGGGCCAGAATCCATTTTTTTGTGGCATAAAGTCTAATTGTAAAGCTAGAGACTTGAAACTTTGCATGAACCTTAGTTAGACTAATTTAGAATTTAGAATTTTTTTTTGGATTTGGACCGCGTCTTCTTCTCTCCCTCCTCATCCGACTATGAGAAATATGTGTAAAATCTATATATATAAAATTCTTTGTCCTGACTGACTGACTGACTGACTGACTGACTGACTCACTGACTGACTGACTGAGAATCAACGTGTAGCCCAAACGGTAAAAGATAGAAAGCTGAAATTTGCACACAACATAGATGAGATAATTTCATCGTGCAATAAGACGGCGTTTTGCGAAATTCGACCTCTAAGTGGGTTAAATCGGGGTCAAAGGTCACGGAATTGCTTAGTATGAAAAACTTTTTTGTTTCTTAAGATATCTCAACCAAACTCACAGATTATATGTTTGGTACTGTCTTTTACATTCTGACTTAATTTGGTCAAAGTCGGGTGACTATATCATATAGCTGCCATAGGAACAATCGGATGAAAATAACCTTTAGTATGAAAAACTTTTTTGTTTCTTAAGATATCTCAACCAAACTCAGTGATTGTATGTTTGGAACTGTCTCCTACATTCTGATCAACTTTGGTCCAATTTGGATCACTATATCATATAGCTGCCATAGGAACAATCGGATGCAGAATAACCTTTAGTACGAAAAACTTTTTTGTTTCTTAAGATATCTCAACCAAACTCACAGATTATATGTTTGGGGCTGTCTCTAACATTCTGGCAAAATTTTGTCAAAGTCGGGTTACTATATCATATAGCTGCCATAGGAAAAATCGGATGCAAATTAACCTTTGGAATCAAAAACTCTGTTGTTGCAAGAGATATTCTTAGAAAAGTCACACATTAACTCTTCTTGCTAAATTTTGAATTTTTCCTCAAATTTAGCTTTTTTTCGCCAAATTTAGCTTTTTCCCGATAAATCTGGATTTTTCCCGCCAAATCACTAAATCTGACTTTTAGCCAAAGTTCAATTGCAAGGAGGAAACATTAAAACCGCGGACAGCGGAAGTTAAATATTTTCTTTTTTTTTACAAAAAATGCTATAGTATATAAATTTGTTAAAGCGGACTACTAAGGACCTTTCTTTTCAATTTTGCGAGCGTAGCGAGCAGGGGACGGACCCCTTATATTGTAATAATTTGCTAAGCCGGACAACTAAAGAAGTTCTATTAAATTTTTGCGAGCGAAGCGAGCTGCGGGTTGGCGAGTGAAGCGAGCAGTTTAAGTTTAAGCTGGACAACAAAAGACCTTCTTTTCAATTTTGCGAGCGAAGCGAGCGGGGGTTGGCGAGCGAAGCGAGCAGGGGGCGGAGCCCCCTAGTATTTTTATAAAATCTTAATGTAATGGGGACTTGAAATTTGGCATAATTCTTAGTTAGGCTGAAGTCGAATTTATAATTTTTTTTGTTTTTTAGTTGGGCCTTGTCTTCACCCCTCTTCTTTTTTCCTACTCATTGAAAAAGTAAAATTTTTTTTTTAACTTAAATATAGAGGAAAACATTTCATTCTTCGCATGTTTGCTAATCAGAAATAGGGTTTTTACTCCACGGTACACGAGCACTTCGGTTAGTTTTCTTCGAAAATAAGACAAAGCATAGACAATTCACAACTACAACATCAAACACATATATCGAATAACTTAACAATAATTATATTTGCCATACCTTGACCTTTATTTTCCATATTTTCAACAAAGATTTGGATAACTGGTCTCTCCACAGCAGAAGCGCAAAGTTCAGCAAAATCTTGCTGCCAATTTCGGCTGAAAATCAGCTGACAAAACATCTGACTTTGCTAGCGCGGAAAAAATACTGCGTTATCACAAAAAATTTTTTATTTATTGATTCGATATACCTAATGTATTCCCTTTCAAAATATTAAGTCAAATTTAAGATATTTCTTACAACAAATTTCGACTTTATGCCAAAAAAAAGGTAGTACTCACGTGTTTCCAGAAAATGTAAATTTGTTAAGCGGCCAAGCGAAAATATTGTGTTGCTGTTTAATAATTAAATTAAGCATTCTTTCCGCTAATGAAAATGAGAGGTAATGAAAATTGATTTAGTCAACTGTCTACCAGACCAATTCAATTAACTGGGCAAGAATTGGTTAAATTATTTTGGCAAGTCTTAATAACATTCTTGCTGGCAGAAACAAGTTGCCTTTTTTGAGGGGATTGTGTGTGTGGTGTGGGCGGATCTAAAAGCGGTGAAAGCAGGAAATACAAGGCCTGACAAGTGGGTTTTACGTCCTTGCTCCACAAAAGCGCGCGAAACGAATGCGAAACAAAAGAGCTGTCAAAATTGACAGGCGGAGGCCCCCGTGCCGTGAATCACATTTCCATTACTCATTCCGAATGTGCAAAATCTTGTACGCAGATATCTTGTCCGTATACGTATACGTATTGTTTATTGTTTATTTTTGAATTTAGCAATTGAAATGTCGACAAACGGTAAAAACCGGTCCAAAAACGAAACAAATATTGACGCAAAATTACAAAATTTTGTGAAATTACCGCACAGAAGAAAGGCACACAAAAAAAATGATACAAAGAAGAAATACAGAGAGTTGTGTCTTTTTAAAGGTTATTATACATTTGTCACGAAATGCGTAACACATAATGAGGGGGGGACATTAATGACCTCATTAAACATGTGTGATCAGCATAAAGATCAGTCGAAAGTTATTTCGATAAATCAACTTCACAGTCTCAGTTTCATCCACATTAAGTTCATAAAATAATATGGCAAAGCAATTAAAACTAAAGTAAGAATGTGTTTTAAGCAGAGTAATAGAAATAATTGTATATGGACAGTCTATTTTCTGATAATAAATAACATTAAAATTAGTTATTTCTTAGATCAACATACTAAACCAATTCTCTCGTCATAATCAATGTAATTGCAAGCTGTTGAAATAAAATAAATGTTAATCAGAGCAAAATGATATACGCAAAACTGAAAAGTAAATAAAACGAAAGTTGGTCGATTCTTCGCCCTCGCTGATTGTGTTAATGCTGTAATAATAATAAAATGCCTCAAACGATGGGCCATCATTTTTACAAATTACTTAAAGCAACAGATGTCGAGTCATCACAGTGACCTGGAACCAGGTTCCACCAGTACCGTCGGCAACAACCATAAGTGGGTTAATTGCGACAACGTGTTCCACATTAAGGTGTGAATTGTAATCAATTTGCGACTGGCACTGCCTTGCAATGGCCAGGCCAAATGTTTGCTGATCTGGCAATAATAACAATGAACCATAACAAAACACTTAGCTATAGAATCTTCAGTCTAAAGTCCTTGCGTTTATTTTGTTTTCTGTAAAATGAAAGCGACAAGATCAAAAAGGTCGTATAAAAAGTAATTGTTATAATACTTTTTTACATAATATTTAAAGTGTTTTAAGTGAGAATGGGAAATAAATATATAAATAAAGAAAATTACATTCAATCATAAAATTCAATTAAATTCAAATTGATGAAAACTTTTATTTCTTATGTCGAAATGCATTAGCTGAATACGGTCACTCTAGACCATTAATCAATCATCTCAGCGTCTTTTCCCATTTCCTAAGCACTTTCCAACTAAATTGTCAATTAAAGTTGCATCTGCCGCCCACACAAAAATCAAACAACAATTTTTCACACATTTCACTTTTGAGTGCAACTTATTTTTACACAGACATACATAACATACATAGTATATTTTGATATTTTTCTAAATTTAAATCGATGTATTCTTGAGATTATTTCGACGCTGCAATTTGTTAACAATTTTCACACGCCACCCGCTTGACAGCTGCCACGCCCCCATCGCCCTCACGGCCAGCTACGATCTCTGATATGCCCACATACATAAATCCAATGCGTAGGCCATTAGTCAGCTTCTGACAGACACTTAAATAAGCCCCTCTAATACTGGAGATAAACACAGACGCAATGTTAACCAATGTTACTTCCAGATACTTTAACGCAATGCGAATATTATCCGTTAGTTTGGGGAAAGTGCATAAACAAAGCCTTTAAAGCAAATATGTATATAACTTCGTAATGCAATTCGAATTCATTGCGCTGACAGTTCAATGAGGCTGCATCTGGCGTTGGACTGGATTGGATTGGAATGGGACAAGGTAGCGCCATCTGGTGCACAGATGCCGCACTGCATCCACATTTATCCTCCAGTTTCAATGCGTCTTGATTTTAAATAATAAAAACATACATATGTACCACTGCATTATCCGTTGCTAATGAAGCTCAATACTGTCATTTCTGGGTGGTATTTATTGTTTCTTCTCAACCACAATAAACAATAATACAATGAGACCATTATTAACCCGAAAAGATTTACGAGATATTGTGTGCTATGATCTTGTTATGCACCTTGGGCTTGACCTGCATCATTGATTCAATGTCGGGCTACGAGAGAATTATTAAAGGAAACGGATATCGGTTCACAGTATGATATTTGTCTGCAATCTGAATGTGAATCAAACTTTACTTAAGGTTTGACATGAACTATGCCAAATGTGAACCATATGTGAAACCGTAAATTGTTGATTAATCTCGTATACTTTTTTAATCGCCTTTAATTTATTGCTTAATCATTAACAACACAATTACATGATTTTGTAATCGGAATGCATAGAAATTATGAATTTCTGTAGATAGATTCGTGAGTCGCCCCCGCAGATTTGAAAAACTCATAAATTAATTTAAGATTTGAACTGAAAATGCTAGTTATGTTGAAATTTAGAGTTTTGGGTATAACGAACCTTGGACAACGGCACAAAGATTTCAGCTAGTCGAGTCACTCGTTGCATCCATTTTGTACTAAGAAAATCCACTTCAATTCTGTCTTCACGTGTTTTGTTTATGTTTACAGATAACAAAACGAACCAAAAATAAAATAAGAGAAACAACAAATATTTACTAGCTTTATCCGGTATGCCAAAGTTTAAATACCCTCTCAGATCTTTCACTTATTAGATATTCGGGGGTGCCACAGAAATCGCTTTCGCTTGAATTTCACTTAAATTTCATACACATTCCTGTGAAATTCAAGCGAAAGCGATTTCTGTGGCACCCTTGATTTACTATATAAAAACACAAACAACATAACTCATACAACAACTTTTCTTTTAAGAAAATGTTTAATATCCTGCTCAAAATTAAATACTTAAACTATTCAAGCTATATAAATATATAAGTTCATTAATTTACACTTTTACTGATATAGTTATTGTACTCTCGGAAAGGGTATAATTAAACAGCTCCATTTGACAGAGCCCAACTTCCAAATGACAGAAACAAATGGCCCGCTTATCTCTCCAAAATCATCCAAAACATAACGTAATATTTAAACCCCAACAAAACAAATCGACGCCAACCGAGGATGAGAGTGAAAGTGCCAAAAAAAAAAAAAACACAAAAAAAAAACAAGTGAAGAAATCAAGAAAAATACAATAACAAATACAGTACGCACTGTAGCCGGTTCCCCCACTCGCAGTCCATGAAAACGCGTTATTACCGCACTCGACAACAGGCCCCTGACCCCCAGTCCGCCCCCCCTCCCCCCTCATCTGATCTTCCCCTATGACTGCACTTTTTTTTTCAAGCGTGCAAGTGAAATTTTCCATATGAGGCTGGCGATGTTACACAGTGAAATTTTCGTCTCGACTCACAGCTCCGACCAAAAAATGCTTCAGCTCCCTCTTCCTCCACCTCTCCCTCTCACACTTCCCCTTCCCCTGTTTTATTGCTGCATAGGCGACGCGTGCGTTTTGTTTACAGTTGCAAGTTTTGCTTTGTTATTGTTATACACTTGTTTAGAGAGGGTATAATCACTTGATCTCTATCCGAGAGTAGAGGAGAGGAGCATGTAAGATTCTTGTGTAGTTAGCAGTATTTAAATTTATAGATTTGGCAATTTTATAAATAGGAAAAGCTAGTAAATTTTAGGAAATGCTATTAGCTAGAAATCTAGAGAAAAAGTATTAAAATAGAAGGCTAAAAAATACTTTTTCTTATCCCATGGGATAGGAAAATACACATACACATACATGATTATACTATGAGAAAATTTATTTTGTAAAGTCTTAAAGCAATTTATACAATAAATTGTAGAATTTGGCCAGAAATTTCGCCATACAAAATTATATAACTTATTTATCCCAAAAACTATTTAAGTTTACACATGTACATATATGGATTTAAATTAAAATTTGTTGTTTGTTGTTTCAGCTACATATTGTAATAAAATTATTTTAAAATGATCTCATAATCTGAAATATTTAATGAGTCGAGGACGCAATCGATTCCGACAAAATAACATTTTTGGTTAAATAAAATAATTAAAAATACATTTTATTTTATTTAATAATCTTAAAGCTGCTTTTACGTATTATATCCATATATAAAAATAGTCAAATTCTTAGCACTTTATAGATTATGTTTAGCTATTTCTAGCATTTATTTTCTTAATATCAATTTATCTATTGTAACCCATAATATTTGGGCAGCAGTTCTAAGCCAATTATGATATTAAATATTGAAAATTTTAAAAAACTTAGAAATATTTAGTATTGGTACTAAATTGTTACTTTATTTGATTTTTAAAAAGTGTACATTAATAAAAAGTAACAAGCAAGGAATCAAATTAAAGACTTAATAATTTAAAAATTCGGTTGAAGAGTATTTGAGAGTCGTTGTAACGAGCTGAATCAACTTTCCTTCAGCTCCTTCTCAGCTGCTGTTGTTGTTTTTATTGCTGCTGCTGTTGCAGTCAGTCAATGACTGTATTTGTTTATATTATAGTTAATGCTATTGTTATCTCGACAAGCTGATCACAAAAATACAATACTGAAAATCAGGCTGCCTTCAACAACTTCAATCACATTTTGAGCTGTATTTTTTTCTTGATTCCAGTTCCATATCCTCTCCCCTGGTAACCATGTATTAATTGGCCTGCCAATTGCGGAAATCATTGCCTAGTATTATTTTTGTATTTTTTCTCACTCTTTCTCTCTCATGCTTATTTGATGTATTACGCACTAAAATGTAATGTTTGTTTTGATTTTGATTTTGATTTAAATTGTCACGAAGTTTGTATTGAAGGCAATTTGTGCGTACTCTAAATTAGCTCACGATTCACAATCGCATCGTTAAACAAACTCGTAATTGTTCATATTTTGTGCATTTCTACGACTTCCTATTTAATATTAATCAAGCTAATCAATTTTAATTTATATGAAAATCGTGTTATTTGCTTTGTTACCTAATATGGTTAATAATTACAATTAGTATTACAAGCTTTTCCTGTTATTATTAATATGTATTTGTAGACTTGAAAATGCAGTTGAGTTATGTTACATTTCATTATCGTTTCAATGTAATCGGTAATAATAATGGAATCCTTTCTTATAAAAAGTTTAAAATATAAAATATAAAGAGGCGGACAAATATTAACTATTTTAACTCAACAAACAACTCTAATTCAAAAATATATATACATTAGTTTACTTTTATAATAATTTGTATACAATGGATCGTATTTTTAATCTGCAGCGAGATATATTAATCAGAAAGATACAAAGTTCTGACTTCTATTCTGTTGGAGCAAACAATCTTTGGAAAAACATTTGTGAAACTTTGAAAACTGTGGCTGTTTTAAGTGCAGCCACCCGCTCCATAGTGTAAACACCCCATATCGACGTCATGTCAACGACAGTTGAGGCAAAATCTTGTATAATAGAGAAGACTCTCCGTTTCAGATTGTGCAGTCAGTTGAGAGTTGACTGCAGACACTTGACGTCATTGAGAAGAGCGAGCTGAGTCAGAGACAGAGCGAGAGCGAGAGCGAGAGGGAACTTGTAATGGACGATGCTAATGACAGACACAAACAGAGACAGCGGCATAACATTCTGAGGAAATGTAACAGAGTATTTTTGTAACATTGCATAACTGTTGAGTGTTGAGTGTTGACTGTAAGTGAGATGCAATCGAGCGGAGAGTTGCCAGATCAAGCGCGCACTCTCACTGAGAGCATGGAGGAGGAAGAGAGAGAGAGCGTAACACTTTGGAGAGTTTGGCTGTTGAGTCCTTCGGATTGGACAACAGCTGTGGGAAGCTGCAGCTACACAGAAACAGTGACGTCTCCTTGAACTCAACATTTGTCGAGGCCACACTAAGACTTGTGTGTGTGTGTGTCTGTGTTATATATATGTAATATACATTATATCCATACATATATATGTATATGTACATATATTACAGAATACTTAGTTGGTTCAGACAGCAGCTTGTTGTGTTATGTGAGTTCCGTTAGCCATTTCGACATGTGTGCAATAAAATTCAGTTTTATTACTACCCCTGTGGATGGCTCGCAAAGTAGGCAACAGTTTTGGCACTAACTACAAACTTATTTCATCTCATTTGCCTCACTTCCTTGGCATCTATCTTTCACCTGGCCTTGCTTAAATATTTATTATAAAAAGGTCAAGCTGGCAAGTGGCTTACACGTGGCAATTGGTTTGTTCTACTGGCCCCTAAATAGCTATCTTCAAGATACTCATTTCCTGTGCCCTCTAATTCCACATCCTTGGGTCATTGAACCTATGCAAAGTCGAAAGTTAATAAAAACTCCTTATAAAAATTCACTTTATAATGAGACTAGTAATTAAAAAGTTTTTAATATTTAAAGAGACGAATTGTAAATGGGCATCAAAAGAGAAGGCAACGGGCAAATTAATGTAGATAAATCAATGAGAAAGCAAAAGTATTTTCAAAAACTTAACAGGGTAATCAATATTACTATTAAACTTTTTAAACTTATACAAATAATCAGCCCCAAACGCATTTATAATCTCACCACCGAATAAAACACAAACATAATAGAATTATTATTTATTGTATGGACTATGACAAATCTCTGGAAATTGAAAAGTATCTTTTGCTTCATTCAAGGCTACAACAATCCCATGCCCATGACCAATAGAATGCACATTGTATGGTCCAGCAGCAAGGACAACCCCCAGTTGGCAGTCAAAACAATTTGGGGAGTGAAGCCCCAACAGACGGCCAGATACAAATCGATAAAATTAAAAGCCACAAGCACAGAGTGGAAGAGAGACAGAAAGAGAGTGAGAGAAAAGGAGGCTGAGAGATTGGGGAGTGTGGATTTGTGACAGCATCCGAAAACCAACAGATACACAACATTTTTGAGGGCAGGAGGAATGGAGAGTTACAAATGAAATTGTATAAATTGTCTGGGCCGGAGCTTTTAGTCGATATGAAACTCTAAGAGTGTTGCCAAGTTTACACTAAATTAGGCTAAAATGCTGTGAAATGGAACTTGCGAAAAGAAGAAAATGAATTAAAAGATGTTTTCATTTCATTTTCTGGCAGGAGAGAGGACTTCCGGCTGTTCAACAGGCAAGACTGAATGACGAACGCGGATGTCGATGACTCATTCAGGGCTCCACCATGTTTTACTTTCAATGTGTTGACGTAGGCTTTATTCAGACCCATCTATGGCATCATATTGTGTCTGGTCTGTCTGTACATAGGAAATGCGCGCAGGCGAAAGTGATATACATAAAAACTTTTTAAGGCGAATTTGGGGGCGGCACAATACATTATTTCTTGCCAGCGGATAAGCACCACATTGGGCGCCATTTGACTTGATAGACAAGCTGTTGATTGTTGCGAGGGATTCTGTGCCTAGCAACATGAACTTAACAATTGCCCAGATGTATCTATGGGATTTAAAAGGGGAAATGGTGTGCGCAAGTTTCCCAATGAGCTGAGAAAAGGAAACCAATGATGCTCTGGAGATTATCTGTATGAAAATTCAGTGTAAATGAGCTTAAAGACTTTAAAATCAGTGTAGAAAATTAAGTTAATTTATTTAACTGGCTAAATATCGGGCTAAGCTTCTGTTAGATAAAGAGCTAAGGGAATTCAGATAATTAATAGAAATCAGATTCTTAGAGAAATGCAACTTGAAAACGATTAATTTTCAAAAAGAATTTATGATTGGGTAGCTATTAAGTTGGACAATATTTTTAATACATGATTGAATGATATAAGCATATGAAAACTATTTACATTTTTAAAGAATTATTTATTTAAATAATTATGAAATAATTATTTATTTAAATTTTAAATAATTATTTCATAATAATTCTGAATTATGTAAAAAAAATAAAATTAATTTTAGTTATAATATTTAAATTAATAATTTGGTCGCAATGTATCATTCTATGGAAATTAATCTTAATTATATTTTTATTGATTCAGGAAACTTTAAGAATACATCATCAAGTACAGTCTATCTAAACACATCCACTAAGACTCCATAAATAATTAACATAAAACATTTAGCGCTTCATAAATTGCCAATCTCATGTAATTACTCAAAATTCGCAATATAAAATCAGAGAGAAATGAAAAAAGTATCTCATCATGTATATAATTATGTATGGCAACCGCATAGATTGTATCTATAATCGCATCATTACAAATTCGCAATGTTTTGGTCTTTGCCAAAAGTGAGTTCAATCAATTTGTTTTAATCTAAACACCTCGCAAAACACCTCACAAATCCACAACACGTCACTCATACGCCGCGTACGCCGCCTGCCACCACCTCAGCAGCCGCCATCAATTCAAAGCAAAAGTTTATTCACATTTGCGTTGATTTATAATTACATTTTGCATGCTCATACGGGAGGCCTAGCTGAAAATTAAAACAAAATTAAAATAAACAAAAAGAAATTTGTATCTGTATCTATAGCTGTATGTATCTGTAACGTGTGCTGGCCGAAGTTTATTCCATAAATGCAAATCGTGTGTAGCTCATTGTCTGCCTGGCGCTTCGCTGGCCATTTGATTGAGTAGCCAATGCTCAGACAACTCGCCTCCTGCCCTCTGCTACATCCACGCCCCCTTTTCTGTTATAACGCCCACTCGTGTTTGGCACACGAATTTCGAAAGCGACGGCAGCCGATGCCGCATTTGCGTCAGGCGTGACGGTCAATGATCAGTTTTAGGCGACAACAACAAAAACAACTACAACAGATACATACAACAATAACAACAACATCATCATCATCATCTATGGGGGCACAGCTGGCAACAGTTGGCAATGTTGTTGCTGTTGACGCACTCTAATAACTTTTTTAAACGATGCCTGGCAATTTTGACTATTAAAAATATTTTGGCTGTTGGACAAACACAATCAAGTGCTTGTTGTTAATAGGTACATTGACTTTCGTATATCTTCTAATTATATACAAGTATTACATGTAATTCATGATCAATTTAATTACATTTACTTTAATCAGAGTTACATCTTTGTCCATATCTATGTCCGTTGTTTTCATAAACTCAGTTTAGTTTTAATTTAAAAATACCTTTCTTAATTTTTAATTAATTTCTATACATTTAATAGAAAATAGTCTTTTCCTTAAAAAGTCTTATTAGGACTTTTAAAATAAAATACACTTTTCTTGGTAGCTTGGCATCCATGAGCACTTTAGTATTACTTAGATTTTTATGTTCAATTTAATTGGGTATTTCAATTCGACTTTAATTCCTAATACTGTTTTGTCGTTAAAGATACAACTGATACAAGTTAATCCTAAAAGTTTTAATTGTCAGTTCGCCATAATCAATTGCCTTTTATTATTATTATTTTAATCTGCAAATTACCAATATTTACATTAGCTGTTAACTTGATATTTTGAGCTTTTGGTGATGCTAACTTTAGAGCATTCAATTCGCGCTGTGTGATAAATCTTTTCTTACATATTGTTTGTTTTTCCTTTCTTTTTTTTGTGCAGCCTCTTTAATAATTTAATTTGGGAGTGAAATTGAACACGCAAGGCGCCGTCGTAGTTGTTTTAACAGTAGTTTGGCCTCGGCATGCGATCTAACTGTTAGATACTTAGATACTTTTACTGGCAATCCTTTCTCAAATCCGACTTCCGTTTGGTAATTTCCGCCTGGGCCACGTTCAATGACTTGGACTTGGACATTTGCGTGACTTGTTGTTAATGTTATTGTTGTTGTTGTTGTTAAGAAACCTGATGTGCAATATATTTTACTCAACAATCAGTTAAAATATTAATTTTGAGTTACATGTATTGGTTGCCGCGCCTGTCTCACTTCTTGATTAATAGGCAAATATGGTCCCCACCCATCCTGCCCCCCCCCCCTTCTCCATCCGCCCCCATCAGGTGGCTGACCTTGCCATTCCATTAGCCTTTTCCCGTTTCCTTGTGACCAAATTGAAATTGCAAGCAATTAAATAACATGATTTGTTCTCTGTTTCAATCGAGTTATCTCTCTCTCTCTTTCTCACACTCTTTCTGATTCTCCGGTCATTTGCAAATGAAAATTTGTATTTCCGGGAAAAAAGCTGAAAATTATATGCTTTAAATTCTGTTGAATTCCGCACTTTGTCAGGTGAAAATAAATATATACTCTTTGTGTCAACCACAAATGACTCAAAAATTGTTAAGAAATTTGTTAAAAACAAAAAAATTTCGTTCAGCCTCTTGAAGACGATGACTCTTCATTTAAGTGGAAATTTAAAATGAAAGCTTTTGAACAATAATTTCTCAAGAAGCCAAGAGAAAATATCAATTAATTAATTGAGAACTTTTCGTCCAATGAATAAAATTATTTGCTTTGTTTAAAATGCAGTAAGAACTTTACATTCAAATCGCCTCTTCAGATTTGCAGTTACGGATACATTTGTTAATTTCATATCTTTGATAGACTTTTTAAGAAAAACAACAATAAACAGTTTACTTAACATCATTTACTCTTTCTATTAAATCTTTTTCAACTCCTTAACACTTCTCAAACTCGCCCAGATAATAATCCATTATACTTGTCACTGACAGACAGACAAGGCCAACAACTAAAACTTTCCTTCCCTAAGATGTCATAGCGCGAATCTGCCCCAATCTGCCCCCCAGTTGTTGAAGTATCTTCAAAATCCGCTTGTGATTGACTGCCTGACATTTCACAGAGGCAACACGACACATAATGTTGCCACTGCATCAACAGCAACAATAACATCTCATTAATTTCATATGAGGCGCCCCTTAACAGCAATTTCTCTTCTCATCCCGAGCCTGGAAAGCCGACAAATGTCAGCGCATTAAAATTAATGTGCTTCATTAAGATGTATTTCCACATCAAAGTCGAAATAATTCTGTGGAAAATGTGGCAACCTTCAAGAGCTTTAAAAGAATATTGTTACATTTTGAGTTGTGTTGTTAAATTACTGTTAATTACAGATCGGGATCATACTAAACCTTCATTTTCTTTCGGATATAATAATGTAAGAAGGATTTAGTCGAGAGTGCAAGACTAAAGAATACCCTATACCAGTCGCCCACATAATAAATTTGCTGCTTCTAGCTCTCTGAGATCGATTCGTTCTTACGGATAAATGGATATGATAATATCGACTCGTCTATTGATTTTTATCCAGAATGTATGTACCTTATGGGATCTACTTCGTCTCCTTCTGCCTGTTTCATTCTTTGAAAAAACTTTATGTACTTTCAACTAAGTTTTAATGAATAGTCCTAACAGAATGACTATTTAAAATGTTTAGTTATGAAAGGAAAACCACTCGATCCCATTCCTAATAACATTTTTAACTAAAAATCAATTAATATGGATACATTTTGGTTTAAACAAATTTAAATATAAAGTTCCGTTCGCCATATTTGTATGGCTTCAAAGTGGGATTTAATGAAAGGGTGTTAAATTATAGCTTAATAATAGTTATTGTCATGTAATTTTTGTCAGCCCTAGAAATTTATCATTTGTATGCGCCAGTAATGAAATCTTTAAGATTCTTTAGTAGGCTTTGCCAAAAGACTTGCAAGGCTTGCAGAAGATACAAATGTATCTTTTACAGTGCACACAAGCGGATCGCAATGCAGTTTCTCAATTGACATACAAAAGGCGCAAAATGCGCATAAATTGTATATGTATTTATCACTTTTATACTGCGCACTTGCATTGCTAAGTTCAAACTCAGATGACTTGTAAATGTCTGGATCTTTAGAAACTATCCTCTCTACTCTAGACGATATAACAAAAGTCTCGCCCAACATATTTCTGTTCGGTAGTATTTGTGATTTAACATGTATGAAACTGAACAATGCAAATAAAAGTATATTTAAGTAAATAATTTTGAAATTATTTGATTTAATGAATAAATATTATGAAACAAAAATAATACTAATATTTAAAACCCTAATAATCATAGAGACTCTCAACTCTTACTGAGTTTTCCAAAAAAATAAAATGGGTAGATTAAAACCTAAAAATAATTAATTCGGAAATTAAAAAAAACAAAAACGGTTAATTAATTGTGACTGCTTAAATTTACTTCTAGCACTTTTGACCACTGTTACTTAGTTTAATTAAATCAAAAGATGAATTAAAAGTCTTAGGCTCCGCATACATTTTAGAATGAAAATTGAATTTGATTCTACTTTAACATTTTCCCTATTTTCCTATCTGAAGCTCTCTTTATTTCTTTATTTTACCAAAAAGTATTTTGAGCATTACTCTGTTTAGATTTATTTGGAGCGACCGCTGCATAACGTCATTAATTTTAAGTTGTTCTTCGCACGCCCAGCTAAAAATCATGTTCTATTGCAAAAGTTCTGGACCATCTGGTCCGCTTCGAATGCGTGCCAGCGAATAGTAATAAGTATTTTCTTCGTTCCCATTTTCCGTCTTGTATGTTTATTTGTTTATGTGTTGTTTTTTTTATGCGCTCGGACTCGGAAAATTTCCTAGTTGCATCGCGTGCACTTCATGGACGATTCTGGAGCAGGGGGATTTAATTCTTCCGGAATACCCAGTTGGACTTGTTGGCATATGGAGAAAGTAATCTACAGTGGCTCACAGCTTATTTCGTGCAAGGGTAGGGTCGAACTTAAAGACCGAATAACGCCTAAGCTATTAAAGATATCAACAAAATTTAAATGCAGTTCTTTTCAGCAGACTGTCTATATTCTTGGGTGCCACAGAAATCGCTTTAGCTTGAATTTCATTTAAATTTCATACAAATTCCAGTGAAATTCAAGCGAAAGCGATTTCTGTGGCACCCTTGATTAGCTTAGATATTTCACTGTTATTCTCTTTCTATAAATAGCCCTTCAAATTAAGAATAACTTAAACTATTGGTTTTTTTTCATGTTACAGCTTATTTCGTGTGGGCACTTGGAGTGACTCTAAATCTGTAATTGTGATTATAATGTCGCAATGGAATTCATAGCTGATCCTGCTGCAGATATTTTGTTGGCCGATTATCCGATTCACCCCGACCGGACGAAAACTTTCCCTGCAGAGCGCACTTTGCCAAATCTATAAAGTTTTCTGTACAAATTGTCCGACTGGGTAAGCTAGGAGTTAGCCTCTATAGAAAAGTGAGAATGTTTACGAAGCGTTTTTAATGAATTTGTTTTCATTTTCGACTGCATTTTGTTTATGAAAAGCATCCGATGATGCAAATATTTAAGGTTGAATTAGAGAAATATTTGGGCTAGAATTTCAAATAACCAAACGGTAGTATTTACACCGACTTAGAAGTATGCTTGCCAGGGTAGCACTTAACGCTATTTTGGGGTCGTCTACACCTGTAATTAATCCATTAGTGTGTGCAGAAAGCGACCTTTTGTGGGGAAAAATTACCCAAGCCAAAGACACGCAAATTTCACTGAACGTCGACCCTTTTCGTTACTTTTGAAAATTACATGAAAATTTAGCAATTTTCATTTACATTGCGCTCGTTTTTATTAGCACTACAAAACACTTTTCGGCCTTTATGGTATGTGGGTCGGTTGGGGTCGGGTCGTTGGGATCGCTTGGTTGGACGCTGGATTGTGTAAGGTCTATGTCTAGGTCTCTCAAGTATGTGGTTCGTGCTTTCTGGACTGTAAACTGATCGTACATACATGTGTCTACAATTGCCGAGGTCTATTTTGAAGGTTTAAGTAATGGAAAATTTGCTTAAAAGTGGGTCAAGTGTAGTCAAGAATTTGGATAGGATTTTATTGAACGCGAATATTTGCTCATTCAAAAAATCAGGGACAGATTTTAAGGTTAACAAATGCGAATCAATAGGTATAAAAGTTCAATATTAGTGATGATCAGAAATAATGAGAGCTGATCGACAGTAAAGTAAGTAAAATTAAAAAACATCATACAAATTTAAAATATATTGATGAAAAATAAAATATATCACAAAGTCTTCTTAATTCTCCAACTGAACTAGAATTTAATGAACACAAAGATATTTCAACAAACAGTCTGGCAGCACTACAATCAGTGTTGCTTTGACAGTTGACTTTTATTTTTTACATATGTATGTACTATGCAGATTTGTGATAAACAGAATAAAAAATATATTGAACAAAATTAATATAACCAAGTGCATTAAAAATTAAACCGTAACCGTAAACTACGTAAGATTAGTTTCTGGTTTCTTTGTGTGACTCCACTTAACGAACTGTTCCATAGAGTGGAACTGGAACATGCTCCACACACACACACACACAACGAAATTTGCGTTATGAAAATAATTTCTTTTTCGCTCAATTTGCAATTCCAACGAGTCGTAAAAAATCATATCAAAGTTGCCTAGACGATGTCGTTCCACGACAAGAGGGGCGATACGATGTGGCAATTTTCACAACTCCTCTATATCGTTTCCCCTTTCTTATTCCCTTGTACGTATTTATCTTCCTCTATGCCACACCCACATACTTGACGACGTTGTGTGTGGCGAAGTCGGCGACGTTTGCTGATTCTTTTTTCCTGCTCCTCCATATCGAATTACATTTGTTGCCATATCCACTTAAGGCCACTTACGATTGAAAGTAAGTGGTATGCATACCCTGTAAATGGGCCAGTAATGAAGAATATGAATTGGTTTAATGGTTTTTATTATCAGTTTAGTCATATTTATGCATACTTAATAATCTGCAATCTGAGAATAGATTGAATAATGAATAGAATAGTAGGTACTTGTAAATTTTTTTTTCATTTTACAATGCCCATAAGAAACAATCTTTTAATTTTCTTTAAATTGAAATAAAATTAATAACATTATTTCCATTCTTGTTGCAATTTTATTCAAAAACGTTTAATTTTTGCATAAATTAACACACCATCGAAAACTATCGACGACTATCAATGGTTTTGAAAAAATATCGCTCACTATTGATGTTGTCGACTATAGTTATCCAAATAGTTATAGTTATACAAATTAATCGAAAAATTGACAAATCGATTTTATCGGATACAAAAGTCAAGTACTTTTACTCGATAATTTCTTTTAACGATATCTTTTTTATTGTTTTGACGATTTTAACATTTCGATTTAAAACTTGATCTATCATTTGGATTTACATCACTCGTAGGTACAAATACTGGGTAACTGCTAGTCAAGCTTGTAATTACACTACAAGTTACATATGAAAATTCGACAAGCTAATCAAGTGGGTCTCATTATGAGCTCTGCTCAGATTTTCTTACTCTTAAGATCTTTCCCACAATTTAAAAACTCCCAATACGACCATATGATTTATTTGAACAATTTCAAATGCTGTGTAAATTGTGTTGATGGACTTTAACCCCAGAGCGAAACGATGATTGACCCCGTCTCGGGTTTGTTTTTTTGATGCACAGCTGTCACGGCTCCTGATTCATTTGGTGGGTAACCGGTTCGAAGTTCGAATACCACTTGAGAAATTCTGTTTACATTTGATGTGAAGGAAAGTCGTAAAACCCTCGGGATAGGCATATGTATGTATGTATGTTTGTATGTACATGCATGCCCACATACTTAGGAGCAGTTGGAGCCACGCCTTATCGGCAACAATTTGATCTTTTGTTTACATTTGTACATATTTCTGATGTGGCTTTGCTTTTAATTGACATTTGATTTCGTTACGTTCCGCCCGCCCTTGTCTGGGTGCCAGATCTCGTGGCTGTTGTAACTTCTGTCTTGTGGAATAATTAATTTATGCGTACATTAACCGTTACTTGATTGTAGGTCCAAGACAGAGACACAGACTCAGACTCGGACCTTATCTCGACGTCTCGCAAGCCGATTAAGTCCGCAAGCTCTGGTCAACTTTTCAATTGCAGTCAGGGAGAGGGCAAGAAGAGGAGGAGTTGAGGTCCAACTGTGGTAATTATGGGCCTGAATCAGCCCCCTCCCTTCATGTCTGACACATGCTTCGAGTGCTTGTACTTATATTCTTTGTGATTAATTGTCGACACTGCAAGTCCGGAAAGTACTTTCGTCTTAAGCAACTAACACTATCTGAAAATATGAAATTGATCTTATTACTTTAAAATTTACAGCCTGGGGCTTTGATCTCTTGGCATGACAATGTCGCCTTCCCGTTGAACTAGTCTATTCAAGTCAAACGTTGTGCCTCATTATGGCCTAGAAATGTTCGTTAAGTTTTTGAATTGAGTTCAGATTTGTCAACTAGAAATATTGCATTCATATAAAACATTTTACAATTTAAAATTAAATTATGTCCAATGTTTAATTTAAGACTGAAAGGTTCAAAAAGAAATTAAGCTTCAAAAATCTAAAAATTACACAAATTAAAAATTAGTTAATCAAAGATTTTTTGCATAGATTGTGCAAAGAACCAAAGTAAATAAGTCCGTTTACATTATTGAAGGTTGGTTAACTAAGGGCGTTAAACCTATGTACTAACAACCTTCATTAAAATTATTTTGATAACTCTTTAAGTTACGATTTTTTACACGCCGAAGGTGCTGGTTGAAATAAGCTGTGAGCCACTGTATGTTATTACATAAATATAAATTTAATTCTGAAGATATTTCATTTTAATTGAATATTAAAACCTACATTCCAAATAAAAGTTATTCCTTAAACGATTTTTCGCCATTAGATCTTTAAAGAAAAATGTTTCAAGAATCTTTATTATTCCAAATATTCGTCTGTAACTTGCTTTATAAACACGTCTCTCATTATCAAATTTTTCTAGCTTTAACTTGAATTTGAAAGGGAATATAATTTAAGATCTTCAAGTGTCAGTCCAGTTTCCCATCGCAGTTCAATTAAATGATGCTTAACTCGCGTAGGTGGCTACTTAAAGAGTCGATTCAGAAGCAGAATAAGTCTAGACTCTAGAGGAATGATGGACTATACATAAGAGATACAATAATTTCTTTCCAAGAAATCAGCATAGGTCAGCAGACAGAGACCCAGACAGAGTGGGAAGTCAACGCCAATGATTGCCCAGTAAAGAAGGAGAATCGAGACTCGAGCATCGAGCATCGAGAATCGGCGACGACTGCTCCCGGTCGATTGAATGAAGACCCCGTTGGCGACCCCAGAAGTCATGATGCAGCTAAATATACGCGTCTGTATATTCATATATAATCAAAAGAAACGCACACACACCCAATAAACTTGCGTAGGACTTTGCGAAGTTGAAGACAGCGAAGAAGACTACCAGACGTTGAGGAAGACTCTAGACGAGCGGTCGGCACGGCCCTATCCCGTAGGCATAGGAAACTTGCGTAGCTACTGCGCTGTCGCTCATATGTACACTCACGTACGACACACTTCTACGATTTGCTTCTGTTAACGTCGCTGTTATTCCGCTGTTAGGCGAACAAAAATGCACACTAACGCAATGCAAACATATGACTGTGTTGGTGCCGACCACTGCTCTAGACCTCTGACAATGTGCAGAAATGTTTTCTTCTGTCGTTTTTCTCCCTTTTCCTTTTTTTTCTTTTCTCTGCTGTGTTTTGATTACTTTATGTTGTATTTTTTTTTTCTTTTTTGATAAATGCGGCTCATCATGTAATTTTAAACGCACCGCGCATGTTAAACAAACAATTTCCCGTGACAGTGTAAAATGTTTGCCCAACGCCCAACGACGCGTCGGGTTAGTGCCAAGATGTAGAGGGGCGGGGCACGGGGGCAGTGGAGGGGGTAACAACTAGCCTAATGTAATAATATTTAGCTGCGGGCCCTAAAGCCACATTACACGATGACTCGCAAAGAAAGCGAGTGTTAAATGCAACTTTTGTTCCAAGTTTTTTCTTCTACACCCTGTAATTTGGAAATGCTCAAAACGGGTGTATTAATTTGCAATTATAATTGTAACAGACAAAAAAACAGGTTTACCAATTAATTAATTTTCTAGATTTAAACTACAAATTTGAATAAATCCTAAAGAAATTTTGGTTTACTTGCGAGGTATTTATTTACCGCATTTTCTTGTCCCTCAACATTTTTGTTGGAAAATCTCTTCTGGTAGCGGCCAGAAGAATCGTGTTGATGGATTTCTTCCTGTCATAAAAGCTGTGGAAAGAAGTGCCAACAGTCCGTCTATGTGGGCTGCTCTCGTGATAGAAGTTGTATTACTTCTCTTCATACTTCTACTCTTCTTTTTTTTCGAAATTATCATTCAAAATGCGTGTACCCCACGTAGATTCAATGTGGGACGTGAGGTGAAGTATGCGTGGATGAAGGTGGGTGTGTGAAGGTGGAAATGCGTAGTTGGTTGGGAAAGAGCTAAAGAAACTTAAAAAAAACCAAAAAAATAATAATTAAAAGATGTTATTAAATTGATTTTTAACGTACATATTTATTAAGAACGCGACATTTGTACGTCTTTAAATGAAAAAATAGTCAAAAATTTAAATTTTAAAATGTTTTCTCACGTGTTTAATGCGTTTTATTAACACTATTTTTATTATAAAAACCAAGCTTTGAAGATCTGTCGTTTTCGAATTATATTATATATAAAAAACAATGAATCGCGAACGCGACGAGTAGAAGTCATGTTTGACTTGACAAATGCGAAAGTCTGCGAAATGTGGCGAGTAATTTGGATGAAAATACTCTTAAACCATAATAAAATAATGTAGTTTTCCATTTTAG
The DNA here is from genome assembly GCA_037043435.1 of Drosophila suboccidentalis. Lineage (NCBI taxonomy): Eukaryota > Metazoa > Arthropoda > Insecta > Diptera > Drosophilidae > Drosophila > Drosophila suboccidentalis. Next base: position 53,082 of record JBAMBK010001347.1, read on the forward strand.
AAATAATTTTGGTATGTTACTATCATTTTATTTATTTTCCACGATTTATTAGTAATTTGTAACGCGACATCGCGAACGTGACAAGATTTCCACCTAGTTTTTCCAAGAGTTTGTTCATCAAATTTCATTCTATATATCGGAAACAGCTTTTAAAACTTGTTTTAAATACATTTTTCAATATATTTCTGTGTATTAAAATGGTTTATGCTACAATCTTACTTAGTGTATTCGTCTGAATGCAAACGGTCCATTTTGGAATTCAATTTTTAAGAAAATGGGCAAAAATATAGAAATAGTGAATTTATTCCAATATAGAATCTTTATGTTCATCCTATTGAATTTATTCTAGCGTATATTGCTAAAATAAATAACTTGAATACATGTTTGAAGAAAATTTCACAAGATGTGAGTTTTTGATAAATTTTACGTTTTTAGGCAAGGTGGACCTTTTTCTGGAAATACCCATATGTATTATAATATTTTGAGCAGCAAATTAATCCGAAACAGATATCGGGTCCGGTACATCCCGAAAAATACTGTTTTTCGATAAAAGATTCTGTTTACGGTTCCGGTATGTACCGATGCAGTATTAAAAAATATTTTGAATTTAAAAGAAACTCAAATATGTATATTAACAGATATGCAAATGTCACTTAAGTTTTAGGTAATTTTTTTTTAATTTAAATCAAAATTTTGTCGAACAGAAACCAAATTTCAGCGTTTTTGAAAAAGTACAATCGAATCGTTAAAAAAGTTTCGGATTTCGATTCTTAAGAAAGATTTTATTTGGGTTTCCGATACTAAATATGAAACAGTTAATTTTGTTTGCATAAAACCATTTAAAACAAACTTTATACTTTTGAAAAACAATAAATATTATTATATTGTTTCTTTAGACCTGAAAACCAAAGTCTGAAGATCATAACTATCCTGTTCACTCATCCAGATACATATTAACTATCTGGGTGTGATCAGTTTCGACACCATTTTAAATAATTATATCGTGCGTGTTTGCACTTGTTATCAGCAGTTTTCTCTATATGATAAATATTCAAAGCACATCCCCAGACTGTTCTCTCTCTTTTCTTTTAATTTTTTTGAGCTTGTTTTGATTTCTTGCTTATGTTGTTGTAGTTGTTGTTGTTGTTGGCGTTGTCTGCTTTTCCAGTTTTAGGTCGTTGACAACAGCTGTTCCATGTGTTGCAATTGGAATAAACAAATCTTGTTTCTTTTCTTTGGTATTGATAAGAACAAATTCCTGCAGATTGACGCACAGTTGGGTTGCTTCATGTTTCATTCACATTATCAGCTGTGTTACCAGCTACTTCACCATTTTATGAATTTCTATTTATTTTCTTGACTTTAATTAAACTATTGTGAATATAAATGCCAAGAGCGTCGGCAGCTTTACAAGCAGAGGGGCCAAAATATGTTTTTTCACGTTCTCACATTCACTTTGGTTGGATTTCGGAAGCTACATAATGTAAAGTTATGAATGTAGGGGGGTGGGGGGTCAATGGCGCCCCCTGCCCCCGCCTGCAGACGCCCCTAATAATTAATTAAATCTCACTTGCCTAATGTTAAGCGACACTGATAATTTACAGCGCTCTGTTAAGGCCACCTCACGCGGCGCTGTTAACAGCTGGAGATAGAAAGAGCGAGAGAGCGAATGAGCTGCAAGCTTTGCGTTTGAATTTGCTCGCAGTGATTGTATTTTGTTGTTGCTTGCTCTCCAGCAAAGACAGAGACAAAACAATAACAAGAGAGCTGCGCATGATTTATGTGTGTGTGTGTGTGTTTCTATATGTGACTTGCGGATGAAATTGATTTTGCTTCAAGAGGCGCTTAAAGCGTTGCCAGATTGCCCGTTTTGCTTTCCCAAGAACGTTGATCAGTGCGATCTATTCAATGGTTATTTATCGAAACTCGAAGAATGAAATCCAAGTACCCATATGAAGGT
>JBAMBK010001348.1:0-19989 GCA_037043435.1 Drosophila suboccidentalis
CTCGACTCTCACCAGGTACGTTAGCAGGGGAACCCCTCAAGGGGGGGTACTCTCCCCACTCCTATGGAATCTAGTGGTCAACAGGCTGCTCTATGACATAGAAGGCGGGGGCTGTCAGCTAGTTGCCTACGCGGATGACGTTGCAATGATTTTCACTGGGAAATATCCACAAACTCTGTGCGACCTAATGACGGTCAAGCTAAGTAATCTGGCAGCCTGGGCCGACAAATGTGGCTTAGGCGTAAATCCAGACAAAACGGAACTCGTGCTCTTCACCAGACGCTACAAGGTTCCCACACTTATCCCTCCAAAACTAAAAGATTCTGTACTGTCCTTTAGTGATAGTGCCAAGTACCTGGGATTAGTACTTGACAAGAAACTAGACTGGAATCAAAGCACACAAGACAGATGTAGGAAAGCGACAATTGCCCTCTACACCTGCAGAAAGGCAATTGGTATAAAATGGGGCATGTCCCCGTATATAGTCCGCTGGCTATACACAGCTATAATCAGGCCCATCCTGCTATATGGGATACTAGTATGGTGGCCCGCTCTATCAAAGCAATCCATCAAAAAACAAATAAACAAGGTACAAAGAATGGCTGAAATCTGCATCACAGGTGCTCTAAACACAACACCGAATGATGCTCTTGATGCCATCCTAAATTTTCCTCCAATCCAACAGACAAGTCAAGCAGTAGCCACCCTTGCGGCTATCCGTATTAGAGACACTAGCAACTGGGGAGATTTTCTTTCCGGACACTCCCTTATTTTAAAGGAAAATACCATAATTCCCCCAAAAACTGATTGTTGCGTGCCGACTGAGCACGTAACAACTCCGTTTAACATACTCATTCCTCGCAGAGAGGACTGGATCACTGAGCCACCAGGGCACTCGAATGCTCTATCCTTCTACACTGATGGTTCTAAATTGAATAATCAAGTGGGAGGCGGAGTATTCTCTCAAAAATTGTGTATTAATCACTCATTTAGGCTTCCGGACCACTGCAGTGTGTTCCAAGCTGAAATCCTAGCAATAAATGAAGCTCTAATCTTTTTAAAGAAATCCCAAGCCACTCCAGGCAAAATTAACATATACAGTGATAGCCAAGCGGCTATCAAGTCCATCGCATCGACCACTTCAAAGTCGACCTCAGTCTCGAAATGCCGCAGATCTCTACATGAGATGGCAGAGTTTTTCGACATATGCCTAGTCTGGGTACCTGGGCACCAAGATATCCAAGGCAATTGTATTGCTGATGAATTAGCCAGACGGGGCACGACTGATACCCTCCTTCCAGACAAGGAGGACATCAGTATGCCCCTGGCGACCTGCAAGCTGATGCTCCATAACCTTTTTGAAGAAAAACACAATGTACAATGGTACAGCACACCAAACTGTCGCGTGGCACGACAGACCTGGCCCCATATTAACAAGGCCCGATCCAAAGCACTGTGCAACCTAAGCAGAACCGACTGCTCTCGCGTGGTCCGCTCCATGACGGGCCACTGGCTAGTGGGCATACACGCCCTCAGACTGAAAGCCCCCTATAATGATTTCTGTAGGAGCTGCAGAGATGAGGAAGAGGAGGAATCCCCAGAGCACTTCTTCTGCTTCTGCCCAGCCTTAAGCAACAGAAGACGAAGAGCTCTGGGAAAACCCTTCCTCACCAGTCTAGGCGAACTCGCTACGTTGGCACCAAGTAGAATAGCCCTTTTTGTTAAACTTTCAAATTGGGCTCCTTTTTAACTTAGTTTACATAGTGTTCCTCGCTGACAAGGGGGAAATGATCTCGCGGCATCACAATGGGCCTAGCAAAGGCCTAAGTGCGTCGACTTTTGGTCGACACCGCCCTAACCTAACCTAACCTATTTATAAAAAATTACTCAAGTTATTTCAAAATTAAATTCAAAATCTTACTTAAAAAATATTAAAAAAATTTATGTATTTATGTATGACAAAAATAAATAAAAACCATACTATTTTTTGTATTTTTTTAATATTTTGGTGTGTAAATTAAATTTTTTATTATAAAAACTTGGCGATAACTCTAGATTAACATTTTTAAAATAAAAATTAAAAGAATGTACATGCAATTTGTATTATAAAAAATTCAACAATTACTTTAAAAAATACATTTTTTAATTGAAATTAAAAATAAGAAATATTTGATGACTTTTATAAAAACACTGAAAAAAAAATAATTACTTTATAAATATTTTAATTTACATTCAAAACAAAAATTGAAATTTTTTTGAATAAGTACCTAAATTGTTTTATAACTAAGACTTTTCAATTTATACAGAAATATTATTCTCAAATTTGTTTTTTTGTAAACTCATAACTCTCATTTCCTGTTTTAAAAAAAAAAAATGGGGCATGGATATAAAGTCGTTATTCACGGACTGATTGCGGATCAAGTTATTGCATATCCGATTTCTATTCACTGCAAAGTTTGTGATCACCACTAAAAAAAAGGCAATAAAAATAATAATAATATACAGTTAGCTGGAATAGCTGTTTGGCAGTCAACCAGGTAGAGTCCTGTGTGTGTGTGTGTGTGTGTGTGTGTGTGTGTGATTGTGTGTGTAGATGTCCTGGCCAAAGCCAAAAGGCAATCAAGTGTTGCCAAAACTATGCAAACATGAAAATTGCCAAAAGCTACCCAATGCAACCAGCTTTCAAATACAAAGCCCAAGTTGCACACAGACTGAGAGACAGGTATAAAATGTCAGACCCAAAACTAGTGAGAGACTGAGTAAGAGAGGCAGGGAGACAGAGAGAGACAGAGACAGAGAGAGGTGAGAGAGCAGCAGATTGCGGACAATTGTTTGCGTTGTGCAAGTGTCAACAGCATTTGCAATTCCGTTAAATTTTTACCTCTTTGGGGTTTTGTCAACGCTTCGCTGGCTTGCTGTTCTTGCGATACCCTGTAATTGTGTAGCAGTGGTGGGGTAGTTGATGCGAGCTAACATGCTTAACTCTAACTCTTAACTCTAACTAATTTAAAACATTCTCATTCAAAACCCGTTTTTTGGACCCTTTTTAAAAAAACTCTTCTTTGAAAACGCAAAGAATAATTGAAAACTTTTTTTATTTATTGTATTACAAAAGGTTCAAAGTAAATAAAAAAATTCTTTTTGTCTCGATACGAGGGCTGTTCAAAAAGTAATGAGACTTCAAAGTTGGTGGTGAAAAAAAAAGGTGTCGTCACGGCGACCACGATTCCGGGTCTCCGGAGCGTCCGAAATGAAAAAAAAAAACGGGGTTATAATCAGTATAGATGTAATTCTCGGGTGAATGTCGACCATAATTTTGTGATTTTTTTTGACAAAATGGCGGCCATTCAAAAAAAAATTTAAATTTCGGAATTTTTTTTGTAGTTTAGTGTAAAAAAAAAATTGTAAAAAGTTTTTTAAAATTATGGTCGACATTCACCCGAGAATGGTGACAATTCTGCGTCGATTCCACTTTGTTTCATGAAAATCGGTTCAGTTGAACTGGAGATATCATGGTCGCCAGTTCGAAAAACGTGGTTTCGAGATAAACGCGTTTAAAGTTTTGACTTCACTTGCATTAACATTAACATTGCTGGATAAAAATGGCCATATCTCCTTAAGTATTTCGAATTTCTAAAAATCCTTTTAGGGGCATATTCACAACTACCCAAGCTATAAATAAATGCAAAAAAAAAAAGTCTGCTGACCTGCACAACTTTATCACAGGGTATGTGCTAGTTTAGCATTTGTTTTAATCAATTCTTTTTCAATTTTGTTGTTACACCTTGTGTGTGTTTGCCTGTCACTGTGTGTGAAAATATGATAATATTTTTTCTTTTCATATATACTATACATATTTTATTGTTTTTTGTTTTTTTTATTACTGTTTCCATTTTCTATGGCAACAGCTTGAAAATGGCTATAAAATAAAAACGCCACGCCTGTATTTATTTCAATATGCAATTGCAATCGAAAGTTTAGCCAATATTATTACAATTGCATCTCTTATTTGGCCCACGGGCTTTAGCCGCTTTCCAGAGACGCGATTGAAAATGCAAATGCAAAATGCAATTCAATTGAATTCAATTCAATACAATTTTGCAATTTTACAATTTCACAATTGTTGACTGTTAATATTGGAATTTTCGCGAATTTTCACGCAACTTGGCACTTGGCTAATTAGAGCTTTATATAAGTGTGTATGTGTGTGTGTGAGAAATGTAACTCCTATCTGTGAAAATGATGGTCAGCATTTGTTCATCTCGCATGGCAGACAGCAGCGACTAAAAAATGAATTGCCATCAATCTCGCGTCTGACATTAGCAGCAGGAGAAGTGAGAGAAAAAGGAGAAAAAAGGAGAAGCTGAGACAGGGACCGATGGAGAAAAAGGCAACTAATTACAGAGCTGATGACAGTAGCTCAGCTGGAAGGGTTTTCGGCTGCCCAGATTACGTTTCACTGTTGTTCTAAGCCAAAAAAAAAAAATAGAAGGAATATTCCATTTATTTTTTGGGACAAAAAGTACATACAGTTTGTCAAGAAACACTTTACACACCCTAAAAATTATAATATTTTGACATTAAAAAGGAAAATCATAGCTTATTTTGTACATACATATATTTGGAGAGGTCATTTAATTTCCGTTCGAATAATGCAAAAATTTCCTGAACGCAAAAAAAAATTTTCAAAAATATTTTTGCTATATTTTAAAAAATTTTGAAAATCCTAAAAATGTCTATTTTAACGCCTTTTTCCTACATACTTTCCACACAAAAGGAAGCTTTTCAGCAAATTTCAAAAAATTATAATAAAAATACTAGCAAACATTTTTAAAAATATTTTTGTTAGTATTATTTAAAAATTATTAAAAAAATATTTTGAAAAAAAATTCTTGAAACAATTCTTAGAGTAACTAAAAAAAAATTTTCAAAAATATTTTTGTTAGTATTTTTTATAAATTATTGAAAATCCTAAATATGTCTATTTTTTCAAAAAATTATAGAAAGTACAAGAAAATATCTTTGCTAGTATTTTTTAAAATTTAAAAAAAAAATAGACATTTTTAGGATATTCAAAAACTTGTAAAAAAAATACTACCAAAAATATTTTTGAAAATTTATTTTTGTAGTTACTCTAAGAATTGTTTCAAGAATTTTTTTTCAAATTATTTTTTTTTTTAAATTGAGGAAAAAAGTTAAAAAAGTAGACCTTTGTAAAAATTCAAAATGTTCAATGGGCACTTAATGGGTTAAGGAACATTATTCGAACGGAAATTAATTGACCTTTCCAATTATATATACAGGTGTGCTACAGAAATCTCTTCGACTTGAATTTGACTTAAATTTGTGTGAAATTTATGTAATTTTTCAGGTGGAAGAGATTTCTGTAGCACACCTGATAATAAGCTATTGTTATCCTTTTTAATGTCAAAATATTTCAGTTTTTAGGGTGTGTAAAGTGTTTCTTGACAAACTGTATATTTTTTATAATGACCAAGTTTGCTGTTGCTGATTAAATAGCACAATTATAATAGAAACAAATTTTTCTATATAGTTCGGAAAAAGTCGTTTTTAATAAGTTCAAAGCTCAACAAAGTTATGCGACTCTCTCTCTCTGGCAGTGTATTTAAAAGCAGATTATGCCAAGTTCACATTTGTCAGCGAAATGTGGCAACATCAATGACTCTGACAACTTGAAAAGCTAATGAAATGGATTATTTTGCCTACTCTGACCACACAATTGACGCTTCCAAATTGCATTTTGCCAACATTTCTAAATTCAAATTGCTTTATTCTCCTCTCTAATGTTGTTGATGCTCTGAAATTTATGTATTTAAGTAAATACATATTTCATGGCTCTTTTCACTTCTTATTCGTATTATGATTCAGGCCAAAGAAAATGTCCATGATTTATTACAGTCTTGATTAATGTATACTCAACAGCTGTCATGTCATTTTATTATTATAAAATACGGTCTAAGCATATTAAAATTTAAGATAAATTCGTAATTTTAAGATGAATTTGGAATTTTTAAATCAAACTCCGTGAAAGTCTGTGTATCTCATTATCGTTGCCTTTCAAGTCTTTAATAATGTTTTTATAAATTTCAGTAGTTACTTCAAATGTTTAACATAACGAATTGTATTAAAACAGGTTTAAAAGGTTTTCGGTTTTATTATGAAATTGCGTATAAATTTAGTTAACTCGATCCTTTTGGTCATCCTATTTGCACTGGTAAGTTCAAAGAGTTTTTTCTTTTGCTCAGCTACAATTGTGAAATCTTCTGCAGTCGCATTTGCAATGTGGTTATGCTAGAACTCTGGCCACCAGCACCGAACAGGTTTTAGTCACCAATCAAATCACCAATCAAATCACCAATGAAATCACCACTGAAGTCACGAAAAGCAGCAACTCGTCAGATCAACAACAACAACAACAACAAAATGCAACAACAAACACTATGGACAACACCGCAGTGACAACGTTGCCAGCCCAAACAAAGTCATTGGAATTAATATCACAACCGAGATCATCTGGCAACAATGGGTTAACCCATATAGTGCGTAAAAAGCGCGAGACCGAAGTGGTAATGCCCTTTGATTTCAATACAATGCATTTGCCATGCGATTTGGATCAAAATGGCCGAGGTCCCATAATCGAAACATTTCCCAATCATTGCGTTTGGGTTTGGAACAATCGGTATGTGCACGAGGGCTTCTATCGCGTCTACAAGACCTATCAGCTGGAGGCCTTCTTCTTTGGCCAGTACTATGAGCGCTTGAAGCGCTTTGAAATTGATCCGCACACTTGGGATTACAGCAATGCGGGCATTTAAAAAATATATATATCCTGAAAATAATGTATCTATATGTATTTGGAATGTAGAAACAATAAAATTTACTGTATGTTCAGTTAGAATTTGAACAATAACCACATACCAAATAAATGAGTAATTCAATTATATAAAAATAAAACAATATATTTAAATAATTATTTGAAATATCACAAGCAATGATCGTCTTAAAGATTTATTACAGCGTTTAAAAATTACTATATCTAAGATATTAAGGAGCGGGAAAGACTATAGTCGAGCTCCCTACTTTAGGGTACCCGTTACTTGTTTAAATAAATTTAATATATTTTTTATTGCATGCTTTTAGGCACTTATTACTTATTGCTTGAAACTTAAATCAGCCATTACCACCTTTCTATTTCTCCGATCTTGTTGCGTTTAAGCAGGATGATAGCTTAAATGAATAGATCACGGTCGGACAGACGAACATGGCTAAATCGACTCGGCTGTTGATGCTGATAAGGAATATATATACTTCATAGGGTCAGAGATGCCTCCTTCTTCCTGTTACATACATTGCCACGAATACAATATCCCCTCTTACTTATCTTTTAAGTAACGGGTATAAAAACTAGACCTTGTGATACAGAAAATCTCTAAACACTATATAGCAAGCTTTATATTTTATTTGAAATATATACAATAAATGTAGTATTGCACAGAAATTCAGATTATACACACACATTAATTTATTGAGTTCTGGTTTTTTTTTATTTATTTTTTTTTGTAATACAAAATTTTAGCGTAAAATGGATCTTACAGCTCGCGAACTTATGGAATTTGAGTGGGCCTTCGGCTTGTTGGACTTGGAGCATGATGGCAGCATAACGGTCAAAGAATTGCATCAGTTTCTGACCACACTGGGCAAGAAACCGACTGAAGGTGAATTGATGACCATGATCAATGCGGTGGACTCGGATGGCAATGGAGCCATTGAATTTTCCGAGTTTCTCAGCGCCATGACAACGAGAATGTGCCAGCTGCCACTTGAGGAGGAACTGCGCGAGGCGTTTCGCATCTTTGATAAGGACAACAGTGGCTATATTGGAGTTGATCATCTGCGGGTCATAATGCTGGATCTCAATCAGAAACTGGGCGAAGACGAGCTCGAGGATATGGTTCGCGAGGGTGACATAGATGGCGATGGTTATCTCAGTTACGAGGAGTTTGTCGAAATGATGACCACCAGATAAGTTAGGATCAAACATAAAGTTCGTACCAGATTCGAGTAATTAATTACCAGATTAAGTATTAAAGTTTTTTAGTAATGCCCATGAATTAAAGGCAGAGTATGGCCAGAATTAGAACTGAATAAATTAGATTGTGTTTATGCCTGAAATTTTATTCTATATTTATTTTATTTATGAAAAATTCACAGAAAAAAAACTGGATTTTGGAATCAAATAAAGAAGTTCATACCAGATTAGAGTAATTAATTACCAGATTAAAGGGGTATTGCTGGTTGGAAAACTGTTTTTGGACTTTTTAAAAAAAAAAATCTCATTTAAAAACGGAAATAGTTATTTAAGTTCTGTTTTCTTTATTGTGTTAAGAACATATTGAACTAAATAAAAAAATTGTTTTTCCTTTGTACGAGGGCGGTTCAAAAAGTTGTCGGCCTTCAAAATAGGACGTCGAAAAAAAGGTATGCTGTCTGCGGCACGGATAACTCCACTTCGAATCATCAGAAATGAAAAAAGTAAACGGCGTTAGATTCAGAACAGATGTAATTCAAGCACCTACCTCAATCATAATTTTGCGATTTTTTTTTACAAAATGGCGGCCATTGGAAAATGAAAAATCGATTTTGGGCAATTTCTTTTAAAGTTTAGTGAAAAAAAAATTAGTAAAAGTCTTTAAAATTATGATTGAGGTAGGGGCCATAATGGTGACAATTCTGCGTCGATTGCAGTTTGTTTCATCAAAATCGGGTCAGAACTACGGGCGCAATCCGTGCCGCAGCTTCGAAAAAAGTGGTTTCGAGATAAACGCGTTTTAAGTTTGAAGTTATTTTTTTGCATCAAAGAATTTTGATGCATTTTGGCGAAAACATTGCTGGACAAAAACGGCTATATCTCCTAAAGCATTTCGAATTTCAAAAAACCCTTTTAGGAAGATATTCTCAAATATCCAAGCTATAAAAATATGCAAAAAAAAAAAAATCGAAAAAAAATGTTTGCCAACCAGCAATACCCCCTTAAACGCTAATTTTTATTTGTGCATTTGCCGCATAGTAGGCGAAATGTCAATCAAATATTAATATTCATAAAAGTAAAGCTGAAAAATGCCAGTTTTCAATATACACACGAATTGTACACATATTTTGTAACCCTTTTTTAAATTTATAAATTTACAAATTTTCAAATTTTTACATATTTTTAAATTTGTACGTAACTAAATTGAATAAGTGGATCAAAATGGAACTTACGGATGAGGAAAAGGAAATCTTTACCTGGGCATTTTCCGTATTAACTGACGAGCCCGATGGGAGTATAACCGTAAAAGAATTGGCCGCTTTTATGCGTTGTATTGGGAAAACAGCGACAGAAAGTCAGCTCAACTCGATGGTCAATGAAATCGACACGGATGGCAATGGATTCATTGATTTCAACGAATTCGTTTCCGCTTTGACGCGAAGATTGAGTGGAAATTTGGATGACGATGAAATACGTGATGCATTTCGAGTCTATGATAAAGAAAATACTGGATTTATTGGACCAGATCAATTGAGATCGGTGTTTTTCGACGTCGACCAGGTGGTGCACGAAGAGGAAATTGATGAAATGATACGCAATGCCGATCAGGATGGCGACGGAAGACTGAGCTACGAAGAGTTTGTCCAAATGATGTCAAACCGTTAGTTGAAAACGGGAAATATCTACAGTACAATTTTCATTTACCCAAACTTCCAATTTAATACGAAACAACAATTAATTATCGATAGCCGAGAAGAAATATTTTATTCAAATAAATGTCGGCTATAAAATTTCATTCTTTTAAAGGCCTGCAGGGTATCTAGGTTATCATCAATCTGTAATCATTTCCAATCAATTTCATCTCATTTAAACTTTAAAATTAATTTAGAAAAATACATATTTCATGCCTTTTATTATTTGGGATTCAGGCAAAGGAAATTCTTTAACAAATATGTATGCTGAGTCCATGATTTATTGTAGCCTGCGGAAAATATAATGACAAATTGTATACTTCAAAGCTGTCACTTCAATTTATTACGTTTCATTCAATGGCAAATTAATAAATATCTGCTTAATTTGAATTATGTATTTGCTTTGATACTGAAATTTCTAAACTGTTTCGATAATGCCAAAATGTGATTTACACTCAGTTCACAAAAGATTTAAAATATCTTAAATAATATTTAAAAATATGAAAGAAACGTATAAAAAGTTATTTTTTGTATCATTAAATAATTAAAATATGGAATTTTCATTTTATTACATCGCACTATGGGCGAAAAGTCGATTATTCTGGCATAAACTACAATTTTAAAGCTAGAGCTTTCAAATTTGGCATGAACCTTATTTGAACTAAAATAGAATTTTTAATTTTTTTTTTTTGGATTTGGACCACGCCTTAGCTTTCCCCTCCTCACCCGACTATGAGAAAAATTTGTAAAATATTTATGTAAAATCCAAATATAAAGCTAGAGACCTGAAATTTGGCACGAATCTTAGATAGGTTAAAGTAGAATTTATGCAGATTTTTGTTTTTTAATTGGATCTTTTCTTCGCCCTCTTTTTCTAACTGACTCAGTAAAAAAGTACAATTTTTTTTTATTCGCTAAAATATTAAGTGAGATATTTTAAACTTCACATGTTTGCTAATTAGACTTTTATAAAATTAACAATTTTTTTGGAATCATAGTTTGACCATGTGTTCACCTCCATTTCCATCCGATTCCGGAAAATTCTGATTTTTCTACCATATTTTAGCATACTTTTAATCGATTTTGCGCAAAAATGCGCAAAAGAAATTAATAACACTATATACTAGAGGCTTTAATTAATAACTTGCCATACTTAGTTGCTTGCGCCATCATGCACTTTATAAGTATTACTCCACGGAAAATAACTGCATTTCATATTTTTTTTGCTAAAAATACATTTAACAAAACCGTCGACAACAACAACTAGACACAAATTTTAATACATATTACATCAAATAATCATTTTATATACCGTGAGCATCATATTCCATATTCAACTTGATTTCTTTATTAAAGCTTTGCTTATAAAATTACGCTTGAAACACAATGAACTAACGGGCAAATTTTCAAAAGCATGGGCTTTTACAAAACAGCTGACTTTAGAGAGTTGCCACAAGAGAAGAGTTGTCGCATAGCCCGAAAAAGAATATGTTTTAATCTAACTGAAGTGTTAACATTCAATAAATAAAGTCACATTTTGAAAATACTACCATAAATTTTTCGACTTTATGCCAGAAAAATCGTCAAATCGCCCAATGTGCATCGTTAAATATTTGCTTTAATAAAATACAAAAAAATAAATATTTCACATACACTTCAATTTCAGCGCAATTCCTTCTCGACCAATCAATAAATCATTTCTTTTTTATTCTGGTACCAAATTTATTTACTTAATGGTTTTAAAACAAAGCCATTGTCCTTAGCTTTTTCGTTAACCGCTTGTTCTCCATTTTGTTTCACCTTAAGCAAAGTTCAGATGAAAAGCAATTGAAATATTTTATAGTTTCCCGCATTTTGTATTTCCCGCTTTGCATAGAGCATAATAAATTGAGGCGATTTGTTTTTTGGGTTTTTGTGGCATCCAACAAACAGCTGCAACACACCTGTAATTGCAACAGCAAATACAAATGCAAATGCAAATATATATGTATATACATAAATACTTACAACGAACCGCAGTTGCAATTTCGTTACAGTCGTTACATTTTAACTGCGCCACATTAAAATATTGTTAAATTGCAGTGTAATTTCAATGTTGCAACTTGCCGTAGGTGCAATTGTGGCCAGCCAACGAGGCGAATACTTAATGCAAGCGTACACAGAAAAACGAATTTAAAAACGTTGGGTTGAAATCAATTCCAATCTGCACAAATTTTGGTATTCTAGGGGCTGTATCAAATACTTGACAATATTAATTTGAATATTAATTTTTTAACTTGAATTTTATACCAGGGACCGTAATCATTATGAGTTTTATTATAAAAATTACATTGTAATAATTATTTAAAGATTTTTAAGGATTTTCTTCAATGATAATGATTAAATTTGAGCGAAAAAAATAAAACTCACAAGTAATCATTATTTGTGATTTTTATTTTTTCGTTTAAAATAAAACTCACTTTTAAAAAAGATTACGTAATCATTTTAAAGATTTGTTTTTGCGTTTTATGGGTCCTCTGGGTTTCTTTTAAAGGGATATGCAAAAATACTTTGTCAAAATCCTACACAAAAGCCATGCATTTAAAGTGAGTTTTATTTTCGAGCGAAATAAATAAAAATCATAAATAATGATTATTTGTGAGTATTATTTTTTCGCTCAAATTTAATCATTATCATTATTTTTTTGTATATTTATTCTCTGACCTAAACTGTTGGTTTTCACAATTTAAAACTTGATTAAGTTGCCCCTTAGGTAGCAGAAAGCCAGTTTAATAAAACTAAAAATTTTTTACCAAAAAAAAAAAAAAAAAAAAAATTTATTCTAGTCATTGATTTTTTGATATGAAAAAATTTTAATAATCATTATTTTCGGTCCCTGTTTAAACTAAACGATAACAATGTTTCAAAGTTGGCGCACTTAATCAAGTTAAAAAAATCTTTTATTCAAAAACTCAAGTTATTGAATTGAAAAATCGCTGACTATGTAAACCATAAGCTTATTTTTATTATTATTTTTTTAATTCAAAGTTATTGTGAATTTAATCGCATATAGCTTTAGCTAACCATTTTATTCCGAGCACATACATATGTAGTTTAATTATCAGAAATTTAAAACTTGTATTTATAATAAAAATTTGTATCCCATCAGGAATTTAAAATCTTTATTAAAATGTAAAATTTTAATTTTTAGTATGATTTTCTCTCTTGTGTATGAAATCGTTGGCAATATGATTGTGCACTTTTTATTAAACGTACTATTTTCGCAACAAACATTTTAGTGATTTCCAATAAAAGCAACAAAAAGAACAACAATCAGACAGACGTGCCACATTGTTGCACGTTGGCTGGCCGCACAAATATTTAATTGTGCTCTGCTTTTGGTGTTTTGTTAATTCTATTACAGTAACTATTTTCCGCCCTTTGCTCGCCATACACACACACACACAGATAGACACACATACAAGCACACACCGATGCTCAGACAGCCACAAATGCATCACCTGCTCCGTCGACTCCCCGACGCCAGTGGCTTTGCAACAACAACAACAACTAACCCAACCAACTTACCAAACTAAAAAAAAAACAAAAACAGAAAAATACTCAAGCTACAGTGGTGGGAAAAATAATAGAAACGAGCGTCATTATGACATTTCAAACAAATTGTTTAATAATCGGGCCTGCTCCAAAGTCTGAAAACGTGTCGATTTGCCACAAAACGAGTTGATTGCTGTTCCAAACTCCGAAAATCGCCAATAATTGTCGTTTTCAATACGTGTGCTGTAGGGTCACCTTTCAAGCAGGCCATCCACAGTCGAATTTGTTTGACGAACTGTTCGTCGAACAAGACTACATTTGCCCACTAACTGTTTCAAACATTGCTTGCAAACATCATTTGCACTAAAAATTTTCAGAGAATAAACATGTCATCGGATAACGATACAGTCATTGCCTTAATGGCTATACATATTTATTTAGAGAAAAAAAAGACTTGTTTCGCATATTTTTGTTCTTATATGCCTCTCTTTTTGCATGCCACAGTGCTGGTTAATTTTGCAGGCAGTAAATAAACTCCAACAAAAAATTCTTCAACATTTTTAGCCCTTGTTTACGCTACGAAAACTTTTGACAAATGATGTTTGCGCCAACATTGCCATCCATTGTCGAATTGTTCAATCGAACACAGGCAAGATAGAATCAGTTCTATTTTTCTCGAACAAAACGTACAACACGAAATTTGGACACGAACACTACCACCAACGACGAAAATTTCGTCGAATCGAACACGTTCGTCAAACAAATTCGACTGTGGATGCTTCAGCTTTAAAAAGAATACCTTAAATTATAAACTGAAAATTATAATAATATTGAACATTTTTATTTGAACATTTGATATTTTTAGAATCGATTAACATCACTTCTTCAAGTTTAAACAGTTGAATTAAATATTTAATAAAAAGCGAAACCGAGCTGTTCTGAATTCCACTTTAATTTTTGTTATCGATAACAACTCTTGCAATCGAAAGCTGCTGAGTTGCTTCAATTGAATAACAAAATTCGAGCAACGAAGTTTTAGTCAAATTTACCTTCTATCTGCTTTATTCAACCTGAAATACTTAAAACGAATTTTCGAAACGTTTTCGAAACCGAGTTCGAAAAAGTAAAAACAAGCCCATTTCGATAGGAATTGGGAACAGCAAATAGTTAAACGTTCGTTTTCGTTTCGTTTTTACATTTTGAAAACGTTTGGAGTTCGGAACAGGCCTGATTGTTTCTATTCATTTTTCCATCAGCGTATATCTCACCATCTTTTTTTTTCTTCCTCCCTCTCTCTCCCTCCCTCTCTCTCCCTCTCTCTCTCTGACACGCTGACGCTCTCTTTCTCACTCGCTCTCTGTTGCAATCTTGAATGCCGGCTCGCAAACGTTGCGCACGAGTTGCAATTTATAACTGTGCATACGTGTGTACACACACTCACACACACTCACACACACACTCACACTAACTCACACACACACTCACTCACACTCACACACACAATAGCCAGCAGCACATAAACATTTTTGTTAGCTGCGCTTTAGTTCCACGCTGCTTCGCCTTTGTTTCGAGGTGCCTGCATCCGCATCCGCATTCGCATCCTCATCCTCATCCGCGTCCTCATCCATTTCCACATCCACCGCGACATCCCCCTCTCCGTCGCCATCCATATCCCATGTCCCGAACGGACTGCAGCTATTATAGTTTTTGTGATCCGCCGGAGCGCAAATAAACAAAAGGTTTTGCCTCGTGCAAAAAGCAAAACAAAATGAAGTACAGCTACAACGTCAAGAACAATAAAAATAATAAAAATAAAAAAAAATAATAATAATGGCAAGCTTAAAGGCACAACAAGGGCATAAACGACTTTTAAATACCCTGTTGTACGCATATTTAAGTAAATTTCAAAGATTTTAAGCCTATAACATATATAATAACATCACTATCTAAGAACTATAATCGAAAGCTTAAAATGACTTGAAAAATTGTATTAAAACTTTCAGCCCAAATATTGTTTTTAATTTTTTAAATAATTAGTTTGAATATTTTATGTTTCGTCATATTAATTTGTGAGCATTTGTTTCTTTAAAATTGTATTTTTTTTAATATTAAATATGGTAATTTTTTGTATGGTTTTTTTCAAGTAATTTCTTTAATTATTAAATTATTTGTCGACTGCCTGAAATTAACGCATTTATTTATAATAAATTTTTCATGCATTTTTCTCTAATTTTGCATCAATTTTATTTTTTAAATTGAAAAAACTTAAATTTTCAATAAAAATAAATAAATATAATAAATAAATATAATAAATAAATATAATAAATAAATATAATAAATAAATATAATAAATAAATATCTTGTCTGTAACTTTGTCCACCTAGTGTATAGCTAATGCTACCTCATGCAACTCATTTACAGGGTATGCATAAAAAATAAGTGCAAGCCGAGCCCTTTGCAGTCACAGCTAGAAACTTGTAGTGCTGCATCTTTAGACTGGCAACAAATTTTGCTGGCGCTGGCTGAAAAAATATATGTGCTATCCTGGCAGATTTAGGCATTGTGGCAAGTACGAATACGAGTAAGTGTGGCACCAACTGGTAGCAGGTTGCCAGGGGAAAATACAAAAACAAAAACAGCAATAAAACTGAAACTGAAACTGGCTTTGGCGAGAGATTATTAATCAATGGCCAAGTCTCAGAGTGCAGTCAACCAAAGAGATTTCTTGCCACATGTTGCAAAACTGCAAGTGGACAATGCCCCAGCAAACTGACTGAATGTGGCATGTGTACACAGAAAAAGAAGCCATTCTAAAATCAAGTTTGAAATACTTAATTTAAGCTCGCATTCTGTAAGTATGTATTCAGGATTAAGCTGAATAGTCAAGAATGTATCGGGATTAAAATGGGAAACCGGTGGCTCAGTGGTTAGAGTCGCCGACCTGTCACATAGTTGGAACTTCCAGCTTGAAAAAAACCTGGGTTCGATTCCCACCGTCAATAAAAAAAAAAATGTTTAAAAAAAAATTGTTTAAGTGTAACGAAAAACATTTTAATGAATACAAATTTTTAAGCCTGAATTACACAATTTCAGGATTGAAGTCGGGATTGAAAAAATCAAGTATTTCATACTTGGTTTAAGAAAATCCGAGATTAGCCCAATTCTGATAACGTTTCGGATTGAATTCGGGCTAAATATCGCGGATTTTTTTTTCTGTGTAGTGTGGGGCACAGTGGTGTATCTGTTCCTCAGTCAGTCATTCAGCCCTTTACCCTCTACCTTTAACTAAATTGAATATAAAATTAACTGTTTAACCATTTAGCCACTGCAACTTTAGATGCCAACGACGCGTCGTAACCACAAACACTACAAACAAAATACGCACACACACTCACACACACACACATAGTGTAGCATGTAATTGAATTGTACTTTAACTTGGCTGCAGTCGCTTAATGAAGTTGCATTTCAACGCCAAAACGCACATCAAAATAAATTTCCCATAAATTTTTTGGGACGACACAGCATGAAAAATTCAATTTTGTTTGCATTGTTGTGCGTGTGCATTTGTGTGTGTGTTTGTGTGTGTTTGTGTACGTTTGATTTCTATCACATTGCACCATGGGAATTATGCACATTTTTCTGGCATTTGCAAATCATTTTTAAAGTTAGCTAGGTTTATTTATTTAGTGCCAGAAGTTGTAAAAAAAACTTATGATTTTGTGCTGCAATTGCTCAACTTTTCGTCTAGTTATTTTGCTTTTGACATACATATTTGCCAAAAATTATTAAGATTAATGTTTTAGAATATTAATATGGCTAAAAGAAAAATCGTAACTCCTTATATGCGTAATAAAATATTAAAAAATGGCATTATTAAATTAGTTCGCATAATCCTTAAATACAAAACAAAATTGTTACTCCAAGTTTCATTTAAAAATGTACATGAGAATTTTATACAATTCCAGCAGCTAAACAGTATTTTATACTTATGTCTATTAAACAGTTTCATTAATATTTCTGGTATGTAATACAATAGTTAAATTAATGATTTTATGTTGGCATTAAGGCAAATAAAACGAATTTCTTTATACAAAATAATTCTGTCATATTATGCTTATAAAATTGATTTGTTTATTGTCTTAATTATATTAAATATTGTTTATAAAATCATCCAAAGTTTGTTAATCTGCATATCTATAAAAATAGAATTAATGACCAAACATTTTATAAATTTCTCCATAGTTCACATTGCGTATACGCTCTGTGGTTGTCTTTGCCTGTTCTGGCAGCTGTGTGTGCTGCCTGCTTCTGACAGCTGGCCCCCTCGCCCCTCTTCCCCCCGCTTCCCGTCCCATCAGGCGTGTCAAAACAATTGTCATTCATTCCCAGCTTGTCTGTAGCTCACATCGCACTCCATCTCCATCTCCATCTGCTTCTGCTTCTGCATCGTCCTTTGCAATTATGGCCCAGTGACATGTGTTAACAGCCAGCAGTCCCAAGGGCAGATGGGGAGGGGAAAGAGGGGGAGAAGCTAGCAAAATCCATTGCAATGCGTTCAACATTTCCGTACAGATATTTTGCCCATTTCCTGCAGCCATTTTAGACGCTTTTGCCAGGCGCTCTTTTGGCCATTACGTATACGCCGCGTTTTACCGCATCTGAAATCAATATCAATAGAGAGAGCCGGGCAGAATGGGGAGATGGGGGGAATAAAAGCTTTGACGCCTTGATTACTGCTGTCATATTATTTTCACACTTGAAATGTCCTGCCATATTCGGTATATCGATCTGCTCTCGCTGGTCATTATCAATGTTGGCCATTATGTGCCACTTGGCTGTCACTTTACATGCTCCTCATCGGCCCGTGTGGCTTTTCTAATATCCTAGTATCCTACTATCCTACTATCCTTGTCGACTGTCGACTATCGCCTGTCACTGCACTCGCTCGCCCTGCATCATTTTTCCCCCTCTCAATCAACGACCATCAATTGGGCTCGCTGTGAGTTTTTTGCACCCTGTACCTTAAAAAGTACAAAGGGCTTTACAAGTTTATCAAAAAGAAAATGTGCGTTAAACATTTGTATATATTTATTTTATTTTTCTAACGACAACTAAAAACAGTCAGCAAAAAATGCAGGCTTTCAAAAATAGGATTATTGAAAAAATTATAATTGAACAATAATATTTTATGCTCAATTGTTAATTAAAAACTACGTAGGCTGCTATATATATTTCTGGCCTAGGCAACAATAAGTGTTGCCAGGTGCAATCTGATATTTCCATTGAAAAGGTTGACATTTTTTAGCATAACATCACTCAGAACGTGTTGTCATTTAATCGTGAATTGTTAAACTTACAGAGCTTTGAACAATTCAATTCCGTTAAAAAAATGGAATTGACACGTGAGCATTTTCGTGCGATCATTTTTCACAACTTTCGATGTGGATTATCCAGACAAGAGTGCATCGATGAACTTAAGTCTTTGTATGGCGATCAAGCACCATCCTATAGCACCGTGAAAAACTGGTATAACGAATTTAATCGTGGTCGCAGTTCGCTCAACGACGAATTCCGTGAAGGTCGTCCAAAAACGTCCGTTGTGCCAGAGAACATTGATGCCGTGCGTGAACTAATAATGCAAGATCGTCATGTGACATACCGGGAGATAGAGGCATCCTTGGGCATTTCTCCCACCAGCATACATTCGATATTACATAAACACCTGACCGTAAAAAAGGTTTGTTGTCGTTGGATCCCGCACAATTTGACAATCGCTCAAAAAAAGGCTCGTGTCGATTGGTGCAAAGAAATGTTGAAAAAATAAAAGATGTTCATAAGATCGTCACAGGTGACGAATCTTGGATCTATGCGTATGAGCCCGAAACAAAACAACAATCGACCGTGTGGGTCTTCGAAGTCGAGCCAAATCCAACGAAAGTTGTTCGTGGAAGAAGCACTTCGAAGCAAATGGTCGCCTGTTTCTTCGGCAAAACTGGTCATGTGGCGACTGTTCCGCTTGAGCAACGAAGGACGGTCAATTCTGAGTGGTACACCACAATTTGTTTGCCTGAAGTCTTCGGAGAAATTCGAAAAACAAACAAGAGAAGACGAATCATTCTTCACCATGACAACGCGAGCTCTCACACATCGGCTCAAACCAGCGCCTTTTTGACCGGCCAAAACGTCGAATTGATGGGTCATCCGCCGTACAGCCCTGACTTGGCACCCAATGACTTCTTTTTATTCCCGCACATCAAGAAAAAAATGCGTGGTCAACGATTTTCGTGCCCAGAAGATGCTGTTGAAGCGTTCAAAAACCATGTTTTGGAGGTGTCTCAATCGGAGTGGAAAAAGTGCTTCGACAATTGGTTTGAGCGCATGCAAAAGTGTATAAATCAGGCTGGAGAATACTTTGAAAAACAATAAAACAATTTTTGATGATAAATATTCGCATTTTCATTATTAGGCCAGAAATATATATAGCAGCCCTCGTAAAATTAAAAAAAACTTCTGTTGGTCGATTGAAAAGCCAAGTCAATAAATATATTAGAGACTATACATTAATCAAAATTTATTTATTTTATTTGCCTGAAGTCCAAGAATTGTCTTCTCAGTAACTATTTAAAAGAGCAAGAGCTAGAAGCACTAAGTTTCGTATGTAGGTTTTAAATATTATATCTAGTTTTCTTCAGAAATAAATTTGCCACACTA
>JBAMBK010001349.1:0-23635 GCA_037043435.1 Drosophila suboccidentalis
ATATTTGTGAGTTTTATTTTTTCGCTCAAATTTAATCATTATCATTATTTTTTTGTATATTTATTCTAGTCATTGATTTTTTGATGTGAAAAAATTACAATAATCATTATTTGCAGTCCCTGATTTTAATTGCTAAATTGGCAACTGCGCCCACTGTGCGCTGGTCATTAAACTATGCAATCAAAGTGCCTGCCACAGCGAGGCAGCGGCAGCGGCAGCTGCAACTGACAGCATTCAGGAGTTACAAAGTTGGACTTCAGATTACAGTTTATAGTTAAAGTAAGAGCACCTGATAACTGGGCTCATGCATAAATTCTAATTAAAAATGTGTCTGTGTGTGCCAGGTGGTAAACAAAACTAATTATACATGCGCACAATTTACAAAAAAAGGGCGGGCGACTTTAAAAACACCAGAGAATTGAAAACTTTGCCGGCAATTCCGATGAAATGTCTGTTACTAAAAACAAAACAAAACAAAAAAATATACAAAAACTTTACACAAAACTTTGACGTTGGTTCCAATGTCCAATGCCCGAGCAGCCAAACAAATCAATGATGCAGCTGTCATAAGACCTCTAAAGCTCAATTATGGCACAAAACAGCTCTATCAAAGCGACAAACGAGAGGTGAGAATCGTAAGACAAAAGCAAGACAACAAAAGACGCAGTTGAAATAGAAATAGAAGCAACAGCAATGTGAACAAACATGGACAAAAAGCATTCAAACTTGGCCATTGTTGGTGACAATATTGTTTACAAGTTGTTGTTAAAGAGTGTAGAGTGTAAACCGATTTTTAAACTCGGTTTATATATTTGATCTGATCTGTTAACTGATCAATTGACTTTGATTATTGCGCTTAAAAGTGTTGTTCAAACAAGTGGAAAATGGTTTTATAATTTGTTACAATGCAATCGATAAATAAGTGACAAAATTCATTAGACCATATCAAAAAAAAATATTTAAAATTTTATATTTAAATTTAGATATTTCAGATGTCTTTAAACAAGGTTTTAAAGCAGGCAACTCTTTTATTTACATATGTATATAACACGTATCGCATAAGATCTATTTTAAAGCAGAGTCATTAAATGACATTTTAAAATTAAATAAATGTCAAGTATTCATTTTTTGTTAAACAACAGTTCAAAAAAAACCATTCAACCTTATTAAAGCATCGATAACGATATCAAAAGTTGCCATGACAAGTCCTGCCCAAAAAAGTAGGCAATACTTATTTTGTTATTTAGTTAGTTTTAATTAAACGACAGTTTAAATACAAAGAAAGATTCTCTAATATATTTCATCCACGCCCTGTCAAAAGTTTCCCCAATAAGTAGGCAATGATTTTTATTTTACGACGCGCGCTAAACGGAAGTGCAAATTGAATCAACGCTTTCTGTTAATATAATTGCAGTTGATTATACGAATTTCTGTTAAAACACATTTTGTTAATTAAACATTAGTCAGGCAAGGAAATGGTGCAGGAAATAATTGCTAAACTCACTGAAAATGGACTTTGATTAACATCCTGTCCAAATAAGTAGGCAACGAATTTTTGTAGAGTTTTAAAGCTACTCAAGGGTGCCGCAGAATCGCTTTCGCTTGAATTTCACTGGAATTTGTATGAAATTTAAGTGAAATTCAAGCGAAAGCGATTTCTGTGGCACCCCCAATTGTTTCTTTTTAATTCCCAGCAACTACACAATTAAATTAGCTTAACTTTAGCTTATAAGTAATTTATTTGTTTGAGTTTAGCAATCCAATATATAAATTTATAACAATTTATTTCAGAGGCATGGCTTAACTATTTTGTTTAATCTCGGAAAAGTCAAAAATAGAATCTACTGATGCAAAAATATGAAACTGTGGATTACGTTGTTCATTTATAGGCATCCATTTTGCACGTGCAGCTTTTAAAAATTTCATTGCTGCTGTTGTCTCTATTTTTTTTTTTTTTTTTTTTTTTTTTTTTGCCTGTTTCTGTTTAAGTCAAATTCAATTTAGCGATGCCATGGCAAAAACTTTGATCAAAGCCATGGCCAAATTGCCTTTGTCAACCAGCAAATACACACACACACACACACACACACACACATAGACAGAAAAAGAGTCACAGCATTTTATGGTCTTAAAAGAGCAATGTACATACGTACATAATATAAAATCCAGAGCGTGATAAACTGAAAAAAAGAAAACACAAAAAATATGCCAAAAGTTGAGAACTTTCTTCTCGTTTTGGGACTGTGGCTTTTGTTTTTTTTTTATTGGTTGTTGGGACTATGTCTATGCTTTATTAAATATAAGAATAAAATAGAAAATGTTTAAAAAACAAACTAAACTTAAATATGTTAAATGTGGCACAAGAGAAAATGAAAACTGGCTAAACAAAACAGCAACCATATTTGTTTAACAACAATTATAGTTTAAGGAGCTTAAATTAAAACCATTGCATACAATTTCCAACAGGATAACTTGCCGTCTGTTTGAAAAGTGTGTTGTGGATTTAAGCAACTTAACAGTCATTAAATTCAAGCCAGCATGCGATAAATGTCAATAGCAAACACACACACACACATGTCATTATTATTATTCAGTGCAGTTTGTAGTCATTAAATGCATTGCGCATACGCCATGTTGACCCGCATTTTATATGTTGTCCAACAAATTACGTTCATTTGCTTATGTTGCCAACACACACAAATGGAGTGCGACAACAACAACAACAACAACTACAACTACAACTACAACAATCGCTTCTCGTACAATATAAATCTCATTTGTCGAGTCGAGTCAAGATTCGTTGCTCGTTAGAAGCTGAAATGGCAAACGAAATGCGGATTTATGCGGACGCACAATGATAAATTGAATTTCACTCAAAATTAACTGTAAGCCAAAGCGAACGTGCCACACCGCAATCAACAACAACAACAACAACAGCAACTATAACAACAACCACAACTTGGAAGAAAAATGGTCGCAACATATGCGGCCTATAAAATGTGACAAGAAAACCGCACAAAAACAACAACAAACAGCAGCTACAAATTTTGGCTTTTGCTAAGACAACGTCTGCGTTTATAAATGTATAAACATATATACACACATCTGTGTATATACATATACATTTGTGCCACCACAACTTGCAGCAAAGTCTGGCAATGAAATTAGAACAAAACCGAGGCTCTTTTTGTCCTGGCAATTGTCTAAGCATATTTGTCATTTGATTGATTTATTTTGCAACTCTTAGTCGTTGTCGTTGTTGTCCCTTAACACTAACTAACAACAACAACAACAACAATAACAACATACAGGCAACAGACCCAACTGACTTGTGGCTCAATTGTGACAGGCAGGCAAGGATCCAGTTTTGTATCTTCTAGATACAGATACCTTTTTGCTAAGTGGCGCTTTGTCAAATCACAGATGCGTTCGCACATCACATCACAAAAACACCTAAGCAGGGCATACACGATGCTGCAGATACCCTAGAGTAGAGTGTAAGATAGAATATCTAAAAATAGTAATAAATATAACTCTTCTTTTTCAGTCCAAAGTCATCTACATTTACGAGCAATATTAATGGCTACAGGGTATGCGCCAGAAAAGTAAAAGGTGAAAGGTGAAAGGTGACTGTCAAAACAGTTGCCATTTTCAGAGATTTTCATAACTTAATCCGCCAAGAGCTCTGTGATCTCATCGAGCTCGCAACTGAGAAACTGAGAGCTGTTTGGGTAAATGCTGATGGCATTAAAGTTGTGCCATTTGCCAGTCATTCAACTGCATTAAATATGCAAATGGAATGTCATCATCACCGTTTGAAGCACCTTTGACTGCACGTTTTTCAAACCGATTTCAGTTTCGATTTTTCGTTTTGGCTTTTTGTCTATTTGAGATGCGCATTATCCAAATGCCAATCAATGGCAAAACTTGCAACTTGCAACTTGTTTGCTACCGAATGCCTCAGCTCAGTTCAGGCATATTGACATTAAAATACTAGCAAAGCAAACTCGACTGTGAGAGACCCTGTATTTAGTTTGTAAACTATAATATATATTTTATTAAAATACATTTAAAAAAGTATACAAATATACAATTATGACTTGAAAAAGTAAATGCTTCACCTATGCCAAATTTTGATCTGTTAAAGAGTCCTAGTTATTGATTACAAATAAGGTTAGAAAAGATTATAAATTACACTGATTAAACAAATAAAAAAATATTTTTTCTTTTTTTTAGACAATAGAATCATTTTCAAACTTACGTCCAAAAATGTTTCGAAGACAATTAATTTTTAAAAATAGAAAAATCGTCTGGTTCTTAACTTTTTTTTTATTTTACGATATTTATTTTTTATATAGCGCAATATCTTTTCGATCCAGGTTATTTTCTCATAAAATTCTTTTTTATTTACAATATTTATTTTTAAAGTACTAATATTGAATTTTTCCTGATTTTGGAAAATGTTTATAATAATTTCTTCATTTATCAGCATCAAGATGGATAATATGTATATTTTCATAACATTTTCAATTTCTAGCTGCTGACAAGCTAAGTAAACTCAATACACTTTTAAGTACAGGGTCTGAAAAGGTCATTTTAAAACAGAAAGAGAGAGCTAGAGAAACAGGGAGATAAAGATGGAAAATATGTATATTTTATAAAATCTGCAATGTCTAGCTGCTGACAAACGAAGTAGGCTCTATACACTTTGTAAGTACAGGGTCTAAAAAGGTCATTTTAAAACAGAAAGAATGGGCTAGAGGGTCAGGGAGATAAAGAGACAAGTACGACAAACAAAGGCAAAGGCAATGACACAAAAGAGACCCAAAAGAACACTAGCTACATTTGTATGTGTGTGTGTAGAGGGTGTGTCTCTGTGTGTGTGTGTGTGTGTGTCATTGACACTACAAAACTTGATAAGGCATTAGCTATAGATATATGTATGTATTATATCTGTTAAAAATGCTGCAATGAGCTCAACACAAAGAATGCGAACAACATGCAGAACAGTGGGTGGATCAAGGGGTTGGTGGGGGTGGTGTCGGTGGGGGGTTGGGGGGTCAAGGGTCAGTTCACAAGTTCAGTTTGCCGATTGTGTATATTTTTTTTAAATTTTATTTTTGATTTGGTTTTTGGCTGCATGTGCTTTTAGGTGGAAAGATGGCTACAAAAAGTACTTAAAACAAATTGCTAGAGTGTGAGTGAGACAGAGAGAGTGAGAGTGAGAGAGTGAGAGAGTGACAGAGTGAGGAAGTTGAGGGAGAGAAGAGTGTTATTTGTTGTAACTAAGGTGGGCGGGTGATTGTTTTGTTGGATTGCTTGGTATTTATAATATTTTTGTCATCCTACCTGTTGAATAACGGGCCACAGCCGCGGCAGCGCTGCCGGCGTCGTCGTTGTTATTGCCAATGCAGCCGCCATAGGTGAAATGATGGCTTGTCGAGCCGGTGCCGGAGACAACGGCTATTTCATCCAGCTCATGTCCTGGCGATGTGCCGGCGGAAACCAGACGCGTCGACGATGTGGCCGTTGCCACAGTTCCCTGCGAATTTTTGCGTCCACGTAACGAGAGCACCAATCTTTTGGCTGTGGACATGCCCCCAAGCACCGGATGCTCCTCTCTCCTGCTCCTCTCTCTATTTCTCTATGCTATTTTCCTTTTGAACGTATCCTTGAGTAGCCACCAGTTGTATCCGCCTGCAACGAGAAAATTGCAAATTGAAATGGAAATGAAAAACTTTTTCAACTTTTTCAATATTTGCCAAGCGAACAGCAACAACAACAGCAACAGCAACAAATAGACAAATACTCTATCTAGCATTCCTGCTATTTATATCCATTCATAATTTAACAGTGCTTCCAAAGAAATATATGTTAATTTTAAAACGCGACATCGACTGAGCTTTGAGCATTTTCATTCTCATTTTCATTTTCATTTTTATGCGTCGTCAGTGCGAGAAAATAAAACACAATGCTCCAAATGCCACTGAACAGCACAATCTTAAATTATGCAAATGCTTGCAATCAACGCTTAAGCAACAACAACAACAACAGCGAAACAAGTAAGAGCGCTGTCAGTAAGTAACCGACTGTCAGATACCCGGTAATCAAATGAAATGTCACTGTGCCTATCGAAAAAAAAAGTATACAAAATAATTTTTGTATTCACTTTTAAGTTAATACCATATTATACATATTAAGTTTGTTAAAAGTATGTGACAGAGACAAGGAAGCATCTCCAACCCCATAAAGTATATATATTCTTGATCAGCATCAACAGATCGAGACGGGTTCGAATCTCGGTCTAGTCGATGCAGATGAATTTTAATTATCTAATATTTTTCGTTTTTTTGATTTGTCAGTCTAATGCTAGAGATACGCGACCGTGCGCAAGGGGTCGTGGGTTCGAATCCTGGTTGGGTCACGAATTTTTTTTATTTTGTTTAAAATATTTTTACTTTTAATACATTTTTAAAATTTCAAGATATCGTGCAATTTAGTTAAAATATCTCATTTATATTATATATTTTTGTAGCTGCCCAAGAAACGATTGGAAGATAATTAAGGATTAGTATGGGCATCAAATCTGCAGCGTATCGAGACCTCTGCCCAGGGTATACTGCTGTCGAGTGCACTCGACTTTTCCTCTAGCTTTTAATTTTACTTTTTATTATTCTTTTTCCAAACTTTGTTTTAAAGAAAGGGGCTTATTTAAATTAAGTAATTACACATACATATAGAATATAGCTAGAAGTAATTCTCTTTTATTTTCCTTTTCTTCCTGTTGCATACATGCCAACAAAAACAAAATACCCTTGTTAAATACGAGTGCCGGGTATAAAAAGAGCGCACAAAATGATTGCGACATGAAAAATATGCCCGCAATATTAGCATACAAGAGTTTTGTATCAGCTGCGCGCAAAAAACAAGGACAGAGGATGGCTTAGGAAGGAGAAGAGGGAGTGGGAGTGGGAGAGGGAGTGGGAGTGGGAGTGGGAGTGGGAGTGGGAGAGGGAGAGGGAACGGTCGGGCAGCCACATACAAAGCCGCTTAGACAAAACACATTCACACACACACTCGCAAAATACACACGCGCTGAAAAGTAGGCAACAGAAATGCGCTATAACCCAAAATAAAAACTGTCAGCTTGTCAGTCGCATGTTTTCCCTGCTTTCGCCCCATTCCCCATTCCACACCATTTTCAGCACCCGCTCCTTGTTCATTCGTCGCATTGCCTTATCTATTTAATATTTAATAAGCCGTGCGACGCATAAAAAAATGCCAGCAAAAAAAATACAAAAACTCGAAATTCATTTGAGTGTAAAGTTGATAACTTGCTACCTTACGAATTGCCGACAACAATTCGAAGGGATTTCAAAAACGATAACGATAACGATTACAATTACGATTACTTCCATAAGCACAAACAAGTCCCAAATGTAAGTCGCATTTTATAATATTAAGATGTTTATATTAGCTTGACTTTAAATTGTCGCGACTTTAAATTATAATTCTAATGACACACACACACACACACACACAGTCACACACACAGTTAGACTTGCAGACACATGTGCCACTTGACACTTGTACGTGACGAATAACAAATTTGAGAGATTTGCTGCACTTTGATTGAATGTTGGCGTCGCAAAGCCGCAGAGATCCCAAAGCCAAATATGATTTATGAGCCGCACAATATGTGACTCGCTCTACTAATTTATCAGCTGGAATCCCCCCTAAAAAGTGGGCGTGGCCGAGCAGCAACCAACTTAATCGCAACAGGGACCATAACGTTTAATATAAAAAATTTAAAAAAAATTTTATCAAAAATGACTCAAGTTATATCGAAATTAAATTCCAACTCTTGTTTAAGAAATATTAAAAATATTTATGTATGACAAAAATAAATAAAAACCATACTATTTTTTTGTATTTTTTTAATATTTGGGTATGTACATAAAATTTTGTATTTTTTAAAAACTTAGCGATAACTCTAGATTAACATTTTTCAAATAAAAATTAAAAGAATGTACATGCAATTTGTATTATAAAAAATTCAACAATTACTTTAAAAATTACATTTTTAAATTGAAATTAAAATAAGAAATATTTTATGACTTTTATACAAACACTTAAAATAAAATAATTACTTTATATATATTTTAATTTACATTCAAACCAAAAATTTAAATTTAGTTAAATAAATACCCAAATTGTTTTATAACTAAGACTTTCCAATTTATAAAGAAAGTGGGCGTGGCCGAGCAGCATCCAACTTCCTCCCAATAAGGACCATAACGTTTATTATTAAAAATTTTAAAACTTATTTATAAAAAGTTACTCAAGTTATTTCAAAATTAAATTCAAAATCTTACTTAAAAAATATTAAAAAAATTTATGTATTTATGTATGACAAAAATAAATAAAAACCATACTATTTTTGGTATTTTTTTAATATTTTGGTGTGTAAATTAAATTTTTTATTATAAAAACTTGGCGATAACTCTAGATTAACATTTTTAAAATAAAAATTAAAAGAATTTACAATCAATTTGTATTATAGAAACTTAACAATTACATTAAAAATTACATTTTTTAATTGAAATTAAAATAAGAAATATCTTATGACTTTTATAAAAACACTGAAAAAAAAATAATTCTTTAATAAATATTTTAATTTACATTCAAAACAAAAATTGAAATTTTTTTGAATAAGTACCTAAATTGTTTTATAACTAAGACTTTCCAATTTAATCAGAAATATTATTCTCAAGTTTGTTTTTTTTGTAAACTCATAACTCTGATTTCCTGTTTTAAAAGAAGAAAATTGGGCATGGATATAAAGTCGTTATTCACGGACTGATTGCGGATCAAGTTATTGCATATCCGATTTCTATTCACTGCAAAGTTTGTGATCACCACTAAAAAAAAGGCAATAAAAATAATAATAATATACAGTTAGCTGGAATAGCTGTTTGGCAGTCAACCAGGTAGAGTCCTGTGTGTGTGTGTGTGTGTGTGTGTGTGTGTGATTGTGTGTGTAGATGTCCTGGCCAAAGCCAAAAGGCAATCAAGTGTTGCCAAAACTATGCAAACATGAAAATTGCCAAAAGCTACCCAATGCAACCAGCTTTCAAATACAAAACCCAAGTTGCACACAGACTGAGAGACAGGTATAAAATGTCAGACCCAAAACTAGTGAGAGACTGAGTAAGAGAGGCAGGGAGACAGAGAGAGACAGAGACAGAGAGAGGTGAGAGAGCAGCAGATTGCGGACAATTGTTTGCGTTGTGCAAGTGTCAACAGCATTTGCAATTCCGTTAAATTTTTACCTCTTTGGGGTTTTGTCAACGCTTCGCTGGCTTGCTGTTCTTGCGATACCCTGTAATTCTGTAGCAGTGGTGGGGTAGTTAATGCGAGCCAACATGCTTAACTCTAACTCTTAACTCTAACTAATTTAAAACATTTGCCTTAAAGCTTATTAAAAATCCTCTGCTGACTTGCACAACTTTGTCACAGGGTATGTGCTAGTTTAGCATTTGTTTTAATCAATTTTTTTTCAATTTTGTTGTTACACCTTGTGTGTGTGTTTGCCTGTCACTGTGTGTGAAAATATGACAATATTTTTTCTTTTCATATATACTATACATATTTTATTGTTTTTTGTTTTTTTTATTACTGTTTCCATTTTCTATGGCAACAGCTTGAAAATGGCTATATAAAAAAAGCGCCACGCCTGTATTTATTTCAATATGCAATTGCAATCGAAAGTTTAGCCAATATTATTACAATTGCATCTCTTATTTGGCCCACGGGCTTTAGCCGCTTTCCAGAGACGCGATTGAAAATGCAAATGCAAAATGCAATTCAATTGAATTCAATTCAATACAATTTTGCAATTTTACAATTTCACAATTGTTGACTGTTAATATTGGAATTTTCGCGAATTTTCACGCAACTTGGCACTTGGCTAATTAGAGCTTTATATAAGTGTGTATGTGTGTGTGTGAGAAATGTAACTCCTATCTGTGAAAATGATGGTCAGCATTTGTTCATCTCGCATGGCAGACAGCAGCGACTAAAAAATGAATTGCCATCAATCTCGCGTCTGACATTAGCAGCAGGAGAAGTGAGAGAAAAAGAGAGAAAAAGGAGAAAAAAGGAGAAGCTGAGACAGGGACCGATGGAGAAAAAGGCAACTAATTACAGAGCTGATGACAGTAGCTCAGCTGGAAGGGTTTTCGGCTGCCCAGATTACGTTTCACTGTTGTTCTAAGCCAAAAAAAAAAAAAAAAGAAATATTCCATTTATTTTTTGGGACAAAAAGTACATACAGTTTGTCAAGAAACACTTTACACACCCTAAAATATGTAATATTTTGACATTAAAAAGGAAAATCATAGCTTATTATGTACATACATATATTTGGAAATGTCATTTAATTTCCGTCCGAATAATGCAAAAATTTCCTGAACCCAAAAAAAAATTTTCAAAAATATTTTTGCTATATTTTAAAAAATTTTGAAAATCCTAAAAATGTCTATTTTAACCCCTTTTTTCTACTTTCCACACAAAAGGAAGCTTTTCAGCAATTTTCAAAAAATTATAAGAAAAATACTAGCATAAATTTTCAAAAATATTTTTGTAAGTATTTTTTATAAATTATTGAAAATCCTAAAAATGTCTATTTATTCAAAAAAAATATAGAAAGTACAAGAAAATATCTTTGCTAGTATTTTTTAAAATTTAAAAAAAAAATAGACATTTTTAGGATATTTAAAAAATTGTAAAAAAAATACTAGCAAAAATATTTTTGAAAATTTTTTTTTGTAGTTACTCTAAGAATTGTTTCAAGAATTTTTTTTCAAATTATTTTTTTTTTTAAATCGAGGAAAAAAGTTAAAAAAGTAGACCTTTGTAAAAATTCAAAATGTTCAATGGGCACTTAATGGGTTAAGGAACATTATTCGAACGGAAATTAATTGACCTTTCCAATTATATATAATTTGTAATGTAATTTTTCAGGTGGAAGAGATTTCTGTAGCACACCTGATAATAAGCTATTATTTTCCTTTTTAATGTCAAAATATTACAATTTTTAGTTTGTGTAAAGTGTTTCTTGACAAACAGTATATTTTTATAATGATCAACTTTTCTGTTGCTGATAAAATAGCCCAATTATTAGAGAAAGAAATTTGTGTATATAATTTGGAAAAAGTCTTTTTTAATAAGTTCAAAGCTCAACAAAGTTATGCGACTCTCTCTCTCTGGCAGTGTATTTAAAAGCAGATTATGCCAAGTTCACATTTGTCAGCGAAATGTGGCAACATCAATGACTCTGACAACTTGAAAAGCTAATGAAATGGATTATTTCGCCTACTCTGACCACACAATTGACGCTTCCAAATTGCATTTTGCCAACATTTCTAAATTCAAATTGCTTTATTCTCCTCTCTAATGTTGTTGATGCTCTGAAATTTATGTATTTAAGTAAATACATATTTCATGGCTCTTTTCACTTCTTATTCGTATTATGATTCAGGCCAAAGAAATTGCTTCGAGGCCCATGATTTATTACAGTCTTGATTAATGTATACTCAACAGCTGTCATGTCATTTTATTATTATAAAATACGGTCTAAGCATATTAAAATTTAAGATAAATTCGTAATTTTAAGATGAATTGGAATTTTTAAATCAAACTCCGTGAAAGTCTGTGTATCTCATTATCGTTGCCTTTCAAGTCTTAAATTATGTTTTTAGAAATTTCAGTAGTTACTTCAAATGTTTAACATAACGAATTGTATTAAAACAGGTTTAAAAGGTTTTCGGTTTTATTATGAAATTGCGTATAAATTTAGTTAACTCGATCCTTTTGGTCATCCTATTTGCACTGGTAAGTTCAAAGAGTTTTTTCTTTTGCTGAGCTACAATTGTGAAATCTTCTGCAGTCGCATTTGCAATGTGGTTATGCTAGAACTCTGGCCACCAGCACCGAACAGGTTTTAGTCACCAATCAAATCACCAATCAAATCACCAATGAAATCACCACTGAAGTCACGAAAAGCAGCAACTCGTCAGATCAACAACAACAACAACAACAAAATGCAACAACAAACACTGTGGACAACACCGCAGTGACAACGTTGCCAGCCCAAACAAAGTCATTGGAATTAATATCACAACCGAGATCATCTGGCAACAATGGGTTAACCCATATAGTGCGTAAAAAGCGCGAGACCGAAGTGGTAATGCCCTTTGATTTCAATACAATGCATTTGCCATGCGATTTGGATCAAAATGGCCGAGGTCCCATAATCGAAACATTTCCCAATCATTGCGTTTGGGTTTGGAACAATCGGTATGTGCACGAGGGCTTCTATCGCGTCTACAAGACCTATCAGCTGGAGGCCTTCTTCTTTGGCCAGTACTATGAGCGCTTGAAGCGCTTTGAAATTGATCCGCACACTTGGGATTACAGCAATGCGGGCATTTAAAAAATATATATATCCTGAAAATAATGTATCTATATGTATTTGGAATGTAGAAACAATAAAATTTACTGTATGTTCAGTTTGAATTTGAACAATAACCATATACCAAATAAACGAGTAATTAAATTATATAAAAATAAAACAATATATTTAAATAATTATTTGAAATATCACAAGCAATGATCGTCTTAAAGATTTATTACAGCGTTTAAAAATTACTATATCTAAGATATTAAGAAGCGGGAAAGACTATAGTCGAGCTCCCTACTTTAGGGTACTCGTTACTTGTTTAAATAAATTTAGTATATTTTTTATTGCATGCTTTTAGGCACTTATTGTTTATTGCTTGAAACTTAAATCAGCCATTACCACCTTTCTATTTCTCCGATCTTGTTGCGTTTAAGCAGGATGATAGCTTAAATGAACAGATCACGGACGGACAGACGAACATGGCTAAATCGACTAAATCGACACTTCATAGGGTCGGAGATGCTTCCTTCTCCCTGTTACATACATTGCAACGAATACAATATCCCCACTTACTTATCTTATAAGTAACGGGTATAAAAACTAGACCATGTGATACAGAAAATCTCTAAATACTATATAGCAAGCTTTATATTTTATTTGAAATATATACAATAAATGTAGTATTGCACAGAAATTCAGATTATACACACACATTAATTTATTGAGTTCTGGTTTTTTTTTATTTATTTTTTTTTGTAATACAAAATTTTAGCGTAAAATGGATCTTACAGCTCGCGAACTTATGGAATTTGAGTGGGCCTTCGGCTTGTTGGACTTGGAGCATGATGGCAGCATAACGGTCAAAGAATTGCATCAGTTTCTGACCACACTGGGCAAGAAACCGACTGAAGGTGAATTGATGACCATGATCAATGCGGTGGACTCGGATGGCAATGGAGCCATTGAATTTTCCGAGTTTCTCAGCGCCATGACAACGAGAATGTGCCAGCTGCCACTTGAGGAGGAACTGCGCGAGGCGTTTCGTATCTTTGATAAGGACAACAGTGGCTATATTGGAGTTGATCATCTTCGGGTCATAATGCTGGATCTCAATCAGAAACTGGGCGAAGACGAGCTCGAGGATATGGTTCGCGAGGGTGACTTAGATGGCGATGGTTATCTCAGTTACGAGGAGTTTGTCGAAATGATGACCACCAGATAAGTTTGGATCATACCAGATTAGAGTAATTCATTACCAGATTAAGTATTAAAGTTTTTTAGTAATGCCCATGAATTAAAGGGCAGAGTATGGCCAGAATTAGAACTGAATAAATTAGATTGTGTTTATGCCTGAAATTTTATTCTATATTTATTTTATTTATGAAAAATTCACAGAAAAAAAACTGGATTTTGGAATCAAATAAAGAAGTTCATACCAGATTAGAGTAATTAATTACCAGATTAAGGGGGTATTGCTGGTTGGAAGGCTGTTTTTGGACTTTTTAAAAAAAAAAATCTCATTTAAAAACGGAAATAGTTATTTAAGTTATGTTTTCTTTTTTGTATTAAGAACATATTGAACTAAATAAAAAAATTGTTTTTCCTTTGTACGAGGGCTGTTCAAAAAGTTGTCGGCCTTCAAAGTTGGACGTCGAAAAAAAAAGGTATGCTGTCTGATAACGGATAACGCACGGATAACTCCACTTTGGATCATCAGAAATGGAAAAATTAAACGGCGTTAAATTCAGTACAGATGTAATTCTGGTCCCTACCTCAATCATAATTTTGCGAATTTTTTTTACAAAATGGCGGCCATTGGAAAATTAAAAATCGATTTTGGGCAATTTCTTTTATAGTTAAGTGAAAAAAAAAATAAGTAAAAAAGTCTTTAAAATTATGATTGAGGTAGGGGCCATGATGGTGACAATTCTGCGTCGATTGCACTTTGTTTCATCAAAATCGGGTGAGAACTACGGGCGCAGTCCGTGCCGCAGCTTCGAAAAAAGTGGTTTCGAGATAAACGCGTTTAAAGTGTGAAGTTATTTTTTTGCATCAAAGTATTTTAATGCATTTTGCCGAAAACATTGCTGGACAAAAACAGCTATATCTCCTTAAGCATTTCGAATTTCAAAAAACCCTTTTAGGAAGATATTCTCAAATATCCAAGCTATAAAAATATGCAAAAAAAAAAAAAATCGAAAAAAAATGTTCGCCAACCAGCAATACCCCCTTAAACGCTAATTTTTATTTGTGTATTTGCCGCATAGTAGGCGAAATGTCAATCAAATATTAATATTCATAAAAGTAAAGCTGGAAAATGCCAGTTTTCAATATACACACGAATTGTACACATATTTTGTAACCCTTTTTTAAATTTATAAATTTACAAATTTTCAAATTTTTATATATTTTAAAATTTGTACGTAACTAAATTGAATAAGTGAGATCAAATGGAACTTACGGATGAGGAAAAGGAAATCTTTACCTGGGCATTTTCCGTATTAACTGACGAGCCCGATGGGAGTATAACCGTAAAAGAATTGGCCGCTTTTATGCGTTGTATTGGGAAAACAGCGACAGAAAGTCAGCTCAACTCGATGGTCAATGAAATCGACACGGATGGCAATGGATTCATTGATTTCAACGAATTCGTTTCCGCTTTGACGCGAAGATTGAGTGGAAATTTGGATGACGATGAAATACGTGATGCATTTCGAGTCTATGATAAAGAAAATACTGGATTTATTGGACCAGATCAACTGAGATCGGTGTTTTTCGACGTCGACCAGGTGGTGCACGAAGAGGAAATTGATGAAATGATACGAAATGCCGATCAGGATGGCGACGGAAGACTGAGCTACGAAGAGTTTGTCCAAATGATGTCAAACCGTTAGTTGAAAACGGGAAATAACTACAGTACAATTTTCATTTACCCAAACTTCCAATTTAATACGAAACAACAAATAATTATCGATAGCCGAGAAGAAATATTTTATTCAAATAAATGTCGGCTATAAAATTTATTCATTCTTTTAAAGGCCTGCTGGGTATCTAGGTTATCATCAATCTGTAATTATTTCCAATCAATTTCATCTCATTTAAACTTTAAAATTAATTTAGGAAAATACATATTTCATGCCTTTTATTATTTGGGATTCAGGCAAAGGAAATTCTTTAACAAATATGTATGCTGAGTCCATGATTTATTGTAGCCTGCGGAAAATATAATGACAAATTGTAAACTTCAAAGCTGTCACTTCAATTTATTACGTTTCATTCAATGGCAAATTAATAAATATCTGCTTAATTTGAATTATGTATTTGCTTTGATACTGAAATTTCTAAACTGTTTCGATAATGCCAAAATGTGATTTACACTCAGTTCACAAAAGATTTAAAATATCTTAAATAATATTTAAAAATATGAAAGAAACGTATAAAAAGTTATTTTTTGTATCATTAAATAATTAAAATAGGGAATTTTCATTTTATTACATACGTCAAATATTTGCTGTAATAGAATACAAAAATAAATATTTCACATACACTTCAATTTCAGCGCAATTCCATCTCGACCAATCAATAAATCATATCTTTTTGATTTTTATACCGAATCTATTTACTTAATGGTTTTAAAACAAAGCCATTGTCCTTAGCTTTTTCGTTAACCGCTTGTTCTCCATTTTTTTTCACCTTAAGCAAAGTTCAGATGAAAAGCAATTGAAATATTTTATAGTTTCCCGCATTTTGTATTCCCCGTTCTGCATAGCGCATAATAAATTGAGGCGATTTGTTTTTTGGGTTTTTGTGGCATGCAACAAACAGCTGCAACACACCTGTAATTGCAACAGCAAATACAAATGCAAATACGTATACAAATACAAATGCAAATGCAAATATATATGTATATACATAAATACTTACAACGAGCCGCAGTTGCAATTTCGTTACAGTCGTTACATTTTAACTGCGCCACATTAAAATATTGTTAAATTGCAGTGTAATTTCAATGTTGCAACTTGCCGTAGGTGCAATTGTGGCCAGCCAACGAGGCGAATACTTAATGCAAGCGTACACAGAAAAACGAATTTAAAAACGTTGGGTTAAAATCAATTCCAATCTGCACAAATTTTGGTATTCTAGGGGCTGTATCAAATACTTGACAATATTAATTTGAATATTAATTGTTTAACTTGAATTTTATACCAGGGACCGTAATCATTATGAGTTTCAGTATAAAAATTACATAGTCATAATTATTTAAAGATTTTTAAGGATTTTCTTCAACGATAATGATTAAATTTGAGCGAAATAAATAAAGCTCACAAGTAATTATTATTTGTGATTTTTATTTATTCTTGTAATATAAAAATATTTATTCTAGTCATTGATTTTTTGATGTGAAAAAATTTTAATAATCATTATTTTCGGTCCCTGGTTAAACTAAACGATAACAATGTTTCAAAGTTGGCGCACTTAATCAAATTAAACAAATCTTTTATTCAAAAACTCAAGTTATTGAATTGAAAAATCGCTGACTATGTAAACCATAAGCTATTTTTTATTATTATTTTAATTCAAAGTTATTCTGAGTTTAATCGCATCTAGCTTTAATTTAGCTATTTTATTCAGAGCATATAGTTTAATTATCAAAAATTTAAAACTTGTATTGATAATAAAAATTTGTATCCCATCAGGAATTTAAAATCCTTATTAGAATGTAAAATTTTAATTGTAGTATGATTTTTTCTCTGTGTATGAAATCGTTGGCAATATGACTGTGCACTTTTTATTAAACGTACTATTTTCGCAACAAACATTTTAGTGATTTTCCAATAAAAGCAACAAAAAGAACAACAATCAGACAGACGTGCCACATTGTTGCACGTTGGCTGGCCGCACAAATATTTAATTGTGCCCTGCTTTTGGTGTTTTGTTAATTCTATTACAGTAACTATTTTCCGCCCTTTGCTCGCCATACACACACACACAGATAGACACACATACAAGCAAACACACCGATACTCAGACAGCCACAAATGCATCACCTGCTCCGTCGACTCCCCGACGCCTGTGGCTTTGCAACAACAACAACAACAACTAACCCAACCAACTTACCAACTAGCCAGCCAAACTAAAAAAAAAACAAAAACAGAAAAATACTCAAACTACAGTGGTGGGAAAAATAATAGAAACGAGCGTCATTATGACATTTCAAACAAACTATTTAATAATAATATGATAAATACAGAATCCTGTTGTTTTGTTAAATTTTGAAACATTAATAGATATTCGGGCCTGTTCCGAATTCCGATAACGAGTCGATTTGTCACAAATCGAGCTGGCTGCTGTTCCGAATTCCGAAAATCGACAATTATTGTCGTTTTCAAAGCGTGTGCTTTAGAGTCGTCGGATTTGAAAATAAATGCCATTTAAAGCTTTTAAATAAATACCTAAAATTAAAAACTAAAAATTATAATAATGTTGAACATTTTTAGAATCGATTAACATCACTTCTTCAAGTTTAAACAGTTGAATTAAATATTTTATAAAAAAGAAATCGAGCTGTTCTAAATTCCACTTCAAATTTTGTTATCGATAACAACTCTCGCAATCAAAAGCTGCGGAGTTGCTTCAATTGAATAACAAAATTGGAACAACGAAGTCTTAGTCTAATAAACCTTCTATCGGCTATATTCAACCTGAAATACATTGAAATGAATTTTCGAATCGTTTTCGAAACCGAGTTCGAGAAGTAAAAACAAGCCCATTTCGATAGGAATTGGGAACATCAAAAAGTAAAACGTTCGTTTTCGTTTCGTTTTTACATTTTCAAAACGTTTGGAATTCGGAACAGGCCTGATTGTTTCTATTCTTTTTTCCATCACCGTTCATCTCACCATCTTTTTTTCTCTTCCTCCCTCTCTCTCTCTGACACGCTGACGCTCTCTTTCTCACTCGCTCTCTGTTGCAATCTTGAATGCCGGTTTGCAAACGTTGCGCACGAGTTGCAATTTATAACTGTGCATACGTGTGTACACACACTCACACACACACACACACACATACACACACTCACTCACACTCACACACACAATAGCCAGCAGCACATAAACATTTTTGTTAGCTGCGCTTTAGTTCCACGCTGCTTCGCCTTTGTTTCGAGGTGCCTGCATCCGCATCCGCATTCGCATCCTCATCCTCATCCGCGTCCGCGTCCTCATCCATTTCCACATCCACCACGACATTCCTCTCTCCGTCTCCATCCATATCCCATGTCCCGAACGGACTGCAGCTATTATAGTTTTTGTGATCCGCCGGAGCGCAAATAAACAAAAGGTTTTGCCTCGTGCAAAAAGCAAAACAAAATGAAGTACAGCTACAACGTCAAGAACAATAAAAATAATAAAAATAAAAATAATAATAATGGCAAGCTTAAAGGCACAACAAGGGCATAAACGACTTTTAAATACCCTGTTGTACGCATATTTAAGTAAATTTCAAAGATTTTAAGCCTATAACATATATAATAACATCACTATCTAAGAACTATAATCGAAAGCTTAAAATGACTTGAAAAATTGTATTAAAACTTTCAGCCCAAATATTGTTTTTAATTTTTTAAATAATTAGTTTGAATATTTTATATTTCGACATATTAATTTGTAAGCATTTGTTTCTTTAAAATTGTATTTATTTTATTTTAAATATGGTAATTTTTTGTATGGTTTTTTTCAAGTAATTTCTTAACGTTTGCTTTAATTATTAAATTATTTGTCCACTGCCTGAAAATAACGTATTTATTTATAATACATTTTTCATGCTTTTTTCTCTAATTTTGCATCAATTTTATTTTTTAAATTGAAAAAATATAATAAATTAATATCTTCTCTATAGCTTGGTCCACCGAGTGTATAGTTAATGCTACCTTATGCAACTCATTTACAGGGTATGCATAAAAAATAAGTGCAAGCCGAGCCCTTTGCAGTCCCAGCTAGAAACTTGTAGTGCTGCATCTTTAGACTGGCAACAAATTTTGCTGGCGCTGGCTGAAAAAAAATATGTGCTATCCTGGCAGATTTAGGCATTGTGGCAAGTACGAATACGAGTAAGTGTGGCACCAACTGGTAGCAGGTTGCCAGAGGAGAATACAAAAACAAAAACAGCAATAAAACTGAAACTGAAACTGGCTTTGGCGAGAGATTATTAATCAATGGGCAAGTCTCAGAGTGCAGTCAACCAAAGAGATTTCTTGCCACATGTTGCAAAACTGCAAGTGGACAATGCCCCAGCAAACTGACTGAATGTGGCATGTGTACACAGAAAAAGAAGCCATTCTAAAATCAAGTTTGAAATACTTAATTTAAGCTCGCATTTTGTAAGTATACATTCAGGATTAAGCTGAATAGTCAAGCCTGTATCGGGATTAAAATGGGAAACCGGTGGCTCAGTGGTTAGAGTCGCCGACCTGTCACATAGTTGGAACTTCCAGCTTGAAAAAAACCTGGGTTCGATTCTCCCCGTCAATTAAAAAAAAAAATTTAAAAAAAAAAATCTTAAAAATAGAAGCAAAAAAAAAGTTTAAATGTAACGAAAAACATTTTAATGAATACAAATTGCTTAGCCTGAATTTACACAATTTCAGGATTGAAGTCGGGATTGAAAAAATCAAGTATTTCATACTTGGTTTAAGAAAATCCGAGATTAGCCCAATTCTGACAACGTTTCGGATTGAATTCGGGCTAAATATCCCGGATTTTTTTTCTGTGTAGTGTGGGGCACAGTGCACAGTGGTTGGGCTTGTGTGGAGCCGCGGCCATAAATATTTCCCGTTGAGATATCGTTATGAAATTTTCCCCAAAAATCCAAAAAAATATTTAGAATTTATAGTAAAAAAATTGGCTACATCGGAAGACTGTATCCTATAGCTCACATAACACCTTAGTATGGCTTATTTTTTTTAAAAAATTTTTTGATGCAGAAAGTTTCTTTAAACATTTTAAATAGTAACTGCACAAAAATTTTTCAAATATCTCTTAGCTAGTATTTTTTATAATTTTTTGAAAATGGCGAAAACGGCACTTTTTCCTCATTTTCTTGCAAAAAGTGCCTTTTTCACCAGTAAGACAGCTTGGCTTAAAGCTACTAGAACGACGCTCAGCACCATTCAGCAGCTAAACATTACTTTTTTAGAATCTAAATTGATTAAATTACACGACACAAAAAGTCCCATTGGGGGATTTTTGGGGGGAAACAACTATAAGCTTACTAGAAAATCATTTTTATGAATGGAAAACACAAAAAAAAGGAACAGACAAACTTAAGGTTCTAGAAGACAAACGCACAAAACAAAATAATTTTAAATTACAAATAAACAAAGTAATTACCTTTCTTTTCAATATTCATATTGATTTATGAAGTAAAAAATCCTCTTTCCTTAATATTTTTCTAATCGTTTGCAGCACGTGCTTGCAAGCTTTCTGCACAGAAATATGAAAGTGATTCATTTGGCGCTCTTTTGACTCTAATAAGAGATAAACCGCGTAAAATGAAATGAAATAATCTATTCTACCAAAAAACTAGTTCTTTTGAGAAACACAATTGATTAACTTGGAGTCGATATATTGAAATTCACTTTATTTATTTTTGTCTTCTGACGCAACCACTGTGCAGTGGTGTATCTGTTCCTCAGTCAGTCATTCAGCCCTTTACCTTCTACCTTTAACTAAATTGAATATAAAATTAACTGTTTAGCCATTTAGCGACTGCAACTTGCAACGTGCCACGTGCCACGTGCCAACGTCGTGACCACAAACACTACAAACAAAATACGCACACACAAACACATGCAGACAAACACACACACACATAGTGTAGCATGTAATTGAATTGTACTTTAACTTGGCTGCAGTCGCTTAATGAAGTTGCATTTCAACGCCAAAACGCACATCAAAATAAATTTCCCATAAATTTTTTGGGACGACACAGCATGAAAAATTCAATTTTGTTTGCATTGTTGTGCGTGTGTATTTGTGTGTGTTTGTGTACGTTTGATTTCTATCACATTGCACCATGGGAATTATCCACATTTTTCTGGCATTTGCAAATCATTTTTAAAGTTAGCTAGGTTTACTTATTTAGTGCAAGAAGTTGTAAAAAAAACTAATGATTTCGTGCTGCAATTGCTCAACTTTTCGTCTAGTTATTTTGCTTTTGACATGTTTGCCAAAAATTATTAAGATTAATGTT
The DNA here is from genome assembly GCA_037043435.1 of Drosophila suboccidentalis. NCBI lineage: Eukaryota > Metazoa > Arthropoda > Insecta > Diptera > Drosophilidae > Drosophila > Drosophila suboccidentalis. The sequence goes on from JBAMBK010001349.1 coordinate 21,713, forward strand.
TAAGAATATTAATATGGCAAGAGCTAAAAAAAATCGTAACTCCTTATATTAAAAAAAAGGCCTTATTAAATTAGTTCGCATAATCCTTAAATACAAAACAAAATTGTTACTCCAAGCTTCATATAAAAATGCACATGAGAATATTACACAATTCCAGCAGCTTAACAGTATTTTATATGTACTTATGTCTATTCAACAGTTTAGTTGAATTAACACAATAGTTGAATTTATAATTTTAAGTTGGCATTAAAAAAAATAAATATATTTAACTTCTTTATACAAAATAATGCTAATTTGTTTATTGTCTTAATTATATTAAATATTGTTTATAAAATCATCCAAAGTTTGTTAATCTGCATATTTATAAAAATAGAATTAATGACCAAACATTTTAAAAATTTCTCCATAGTTCACATTGCGTATACGCTCTGTGGTTGTCTTTGCCTGTTCTGGCAGCTGTGTGTGCTGCCTGCTTCTGACAGCTGGCCCCCTCGCCCCTCTTCCCCCCGCTTCCCGTCCCATCAGGCGTGTCAAAACAATTGTCATTCATTCCCAGCTTGTCTGTAGCTCACATCGCACTCCATCTCCATCTGCTTCTGCTTCTGCATCGTCCTTTGCAATTATGGCCCAGTGACATGTGTTAACAGCCAGCAGTCCCAAGAGCAGATGGGGAGGGGAAAGAGGGGGAGAAGCTAGCAAAATCCATTGCAATGCGTTCAACATTTCCGTACAGATATTTTGCCCATTTCCTGCAGCCATTTTAGACGCTTTTGCCAGGCGCTCTTTTGGCCATTACGTATACGCCGCGTTTTACCGCATCTGAAATCAATATCAATAGAGAGAGCCGGGCAGAATGGGGAGATGGGGGGAATAAAAGCTTTGACGCCTTGATTACTGCTGTCATATTATTTTCACACTTGAAATGTCCTGCCATATTCGGTATATCGATCTGCTCTCGCTGGTCATTATCAATGTTGGCCATTATGTGCCACTTGGCTGTCACTTTACATGCTCCTCATCGGCCCGTGTGGCTTTTCTAATATCCTAGTATCCTACTATCCTACTATCCTTGTCGACTGTCGACTATCGCCTGTCACTGCACTCGCTCGCCCTGCATCATTTTTCCCCCTCTCAATCAACGACCATCAATTGGGCTCGCTGTGAGTTTTTCGGACCCTGTACCTTACAAAGTACAAAGGGCTTAGCAAGTTTATCAAAAAAAAAAAATGTGCGTTAAACATTTTTATCTATTTATTTTATTTTTCTAACGACAACTAAAAACAATCAGCAAACAATGATGAATAGAAAAAAAGAGGATTATAGAAAAAAATTCTTAATTAACAATAATAATTATTCTCAATTGTTAATTGAAAATTAAAATGAAAAAAGCACTACTGTTGTTCGATTGAAAAACCGAGTCAATAAATATATTAGAGACTAAACACTTTTATTTATTTATTTTATTTGCCTGAAAACCAAGAATTGTCTTCTCAGTAACTATGAAAAAGAGCAAGAGCTAGAAGCACCAAGTTTGGTATGTAGGTTTCAAACATATCTAGTTTTCTTCAGAAATAAATTTCCTTTCTTGGAAAATAAATTAATTGATATTTATTATTTTAAATATATATGAATTATATATTATTTTTATATAATACATATCAATAAATATATTAGGGACTATACATTAATCAAAATTTATTTATTTTATTTGCCTGAAAATTAAGAATTTTCTACTCAGTTACTATTTAAAAAAGCAAGAGCTAGAAGCACTAAGTTTCGTATGTAGGTTTAAAATATTATATCTAGTTTTCATCAGAAATAAATTTGCTTTATTGGAAAATAAATTAACTAATATTTATTATTTTAAATATATGTATATTTCAATATATCAATAAATATATTAGGGACTATACACTTATGAAA
>JBAMBK010001350.1:0-12024 GCA_037043435.1 Drosophila suboccidentalis
TGTGACGTCACAATTGATCGCATCTCTAGCACCATTCCATACAATATTTACCAACACTTAATTATTATTTCCAGCATGGCCGCAGTTGATGACGTCACAAATAATCTCTAGAACAGTGGTCCCACTTGGCGCTTCAAATGTCAGTTATTTTCAACAGAGTTGCCATATGTGCATTGATCTATTTGTGACGTCACAATTGTCGCTCTCATTTTCTCATATCTTTTCAGAGAGAGAGTGCAAATGTTCGTTTTAGGTTAGAGTTCTGCACAAATTGTCAGCATCTAATAAAAGTGAACTTTTGCTGAGACAACACAAATGTCGACCTCGTAAAATTAACTCGCGCACATGCTTCCATAAAAAAAGTATTCTTTTTATAACTCTGGCAATAAGTCAGAATGGCTCAAACGTGCTGTTTGTTTTTTCAAAGGTGAACTGGAGCACGTTTTCCAGTCACCTGGTCAACTGGCCGCATGATTGACTGAAAGACTTGAAATGAAATGAAATTACGCAGTACACTAAATGCTGAGTTAAGGTAGACAAAACCAGTATGTCAGCCTGTCTGTCTGTCTAACTGTCTGTCATTCCGTCAGTCAATCAACTAGTCAGTCATCATGGTAGTCGGAGGGGCGGTGGGGAAGGTTGGTCGTTTCTTGTGTCAACTTTGGTATCTAATAAAGCTTATGGAGCGCAAAATTGGATTTGCATACATTATTGGTTAACACAAGTGGAAAAACAGGAAATTTGGCCCAAGTCACATGGAAAATGGAACACACAAGTCACAAGCTCAGTCCCGTAATGCGTTAATGGAAAATGCTGCTCACTTTTCCCCTCAATTTACAGTGGTTCAAGTAAATTTATCCCTACTTCGATAACCAAATTATCGAAATAATTTAAGCCGGTGCTTCAAAAATTATGGGAAATTAAGAATTATCACTTTATAACTTTATGATTTCCTTGCTTGCTATTTTAACTTGAAATTTAAGCTTGTGATTTTCAAGCAAATATTTGTAGCATACTTTCTGGAGCGGCATGTACAACAAATCTACAAAAAGAACATACAAAATTGTCCTGATTCTACAATATTTCTGTATTTTTTTTTAAATTTAGTTTAACTTTCTTAACTCTAAGCACTTTTAACCACTGTACAATTGGCTGAAATTGGGATTCGATGTATGTTTTGAGTGTGTTTATATTTGATTGCCGTAAATGCGATTAACTTTAGCTGCGACTTCAAAAGCGTCTAAAGTTGATTGCCGGCAGAGGGGAAAAGCTGGAGAAACTGGGTAGCTACGCTCATCGCTTAATAAGACACGCTCCATAAATCTCCAAGGTGCAGTTCCATGGTTCATGTGGGCGTCATAAATAAAACGTTAACACTGCAGCCCAAAAGGCAACAAAAAAATAAAAATGAAATGAAATAAAATATAAAAAAAAAATACAAAATGAAAATGCGGATAAAAATGAAAATGAAAAATGCACAACGCAGTTTGCCTTGAGTTTTCCACTTTGCACACACATAAACACACACACACATACATACACAGTGGTAAACAATAAAATATCTTGGGGTTATGCTTGACCACAGGCTAACCTTCAAGTATCACTTGGAGTTCGCTAGCCAAAAAGCAGCTATAGCGACAACTGCTATCAGCCGCCTCATGGCAAACACCAATGGGCCCAAACAGACGAGCAGGAAACTCATTGCCAGCGTCGTGACGTCCATCATCCTCTATGGCTGCACAATATGGGCTCCTGCAATGGAGATAACATCCTACAGCCGGAGCTGCAAGTCGAGCTACAGACGTTGTGCCCTTCGGGTCGCCACCTGCTTCCGCACGGTGTCTGAAGATGCTGCACTGGTCATCGCAGGTATGGCACCACTCAGTCTGCTGGCAGCGGAGCGACAACGCAGTATCCCACTAAACAGACGGATGCGTGAAGAGACCCTCCTAAAATGGCAGCGAGCATGGGACCATTCCACTAAGGGCAGATGGACTCACCGTCTCATACCTGAGTTGAAGCCATGGATTCAACGTCGCCATGGCCAAACAGACTTCTATCTAGCGCAGATTCTGACCGGACATGGATGCTTTAAGGCCTACCTGCACCGGTTCAAGCATGAGCGCAATCCATATTGCGACTCCTGTGGACCTGATGTTATTGAAGACGCAGAGCACGTAGCCTTCCACTGTCCTTCATTCGGAAGGGAGCGGGAGCAAGCGTTGGCGCCGAATACACGGCTCACGCCTGATAACTTCGTCACCATTCTGACGGCAAGTAAGGAAGGGTGGGCAGCCATTTCCAGAATGGCAGCAAACATCATGAAGGAGCTTCGTCGGCGGGAAAGACTTCGACGAGAGCAAGAAGCCTGAGCGTCTAGCACAACAGCCGATATCCGCCCCGTGAAGTCATGCTTTCGGCAGTTCCGTGGGAGCGGATCTACTATACCTAATCATTTATACTATACCCTATACACTACCCCCTCCCCATTGTTCTCTCTTCTAATGTTACTCATATCCTTCTTTTGTTATGTTTCTTAATAAAAAAAAAAAAAAAAACACAGTGGTAAACACACGGGACCTGCATTTTAATGCGCTGCGTCGCTATTGCGCCTAGAAGCACACACTGGCCACAGACGAAAGGTCAGCGTGACGCGTCCTGTGGCCGCCTGGTTCTAGTTTGGATTGTGGTTGCCCCTGGTTGTGGTTGCATGTGACTCGCTGTGGTCAGCGCAACGGTTTTAAATTACGACCGAGCTGAGCTGCTTGTTAGTGCCTCCAAGGCGGCAATTTGTTGCAGCCACTGTGGCAGGCAGACAGACGGACATTAGGCAATAGATAATAATCACACAAGTATGTATAAACGTAATATATAGAGTCAAGCATATATTAATAGAAAATATACTTATATAGAGTTGTCACTTATGATTTATAATTGGTTATCTAATCGCAATAAATTGAATTGAAGGCTTTCAAAGTTTTCGAAATAGTCCAACAAAAATATTTAAATGCAGGTTAATAATATTGAGTTGAATATACAATATTAATAATCAAGTGTGACATCAATTCATTGACAGTCTTGTCACTACAAATTCAAACTGTCTTAGAAATGATTGTATAACCATTCAGAGCTCAAATTAGATAAGAACTCGAGATATATTTTAAAAACTTAGAATTGACTATATGTGTATTCAAAATTTGACATCATCAGTTGAAATCTTGTTCTTTTTGTTCTTCAGAGGTTTCTTTCAGCAAAATTAACAGCTAAAGAGTTCACTTTAAATGCATTTCTTTACTACAACCAGTACGTAATCTCGGACTTGTCAAGAGCTTTCCACAACAAGGACTAATTAACTGCCCGGCAATTACGAACCAATTGAATTATGCAATTTGCATAAATAAGAGAGGGAAAAGCGAATGAAAGTCAATCTGACTGACATAGCTGAAGCTCCATTAAGGCAACTTCTGCGGAAATGCCAGTGATCCAATTACGCAGATGAAAATCTGCTCAGCGCGCCAAGTGGCGTATGAGTAACGCCTTATTAAACGCGCTCACAACAACAAAATGTTAAACATTTCTTCTTCTTTTTCTTGTTGTACAAGTATTTTAGTAAAAAATATTGTGTATGTAAATGAAATTCACTAAACGAATTTTCTTGTAAAATGGTCACACCCAAGCGGGTGGTCCTTAAACAAAGGACAAAGGACGAAGGGAACCGAAAGGGCAGTTAGCTGTGGGTGGTCAGCACAAATGACAACGGCGACACATTTTGCATACAATAAGGGAAGGGAGAAAGGAAGAGGAGGAGGAGGCAGAGAATCAGGAATGGAATGGCGAGCACTTGACAGCCACAGGCCACAGGCGCAATATTTCAGAAGGACAACGTTCACTTGGCTTTTCCTCTTTTTGTTTTCCAAACAAAGCCAAAGCCAAAGCCGAGCGGTGGGTGGAGGACAAGGGGGAAACAGGGGGACAGTCGAGGGTGGCAGCAGCAACAAGCCATAAATCAATTGACAGTGCAGAAAAATTGCAGAAAATTACTTGATATTTACGGTCAGCGCACACACAAAGAGAAAGTCATTGGGCCACATGGCAACAGCTATGTGGATGATGCCAATGATGATGACCATGATGATAATGATGTTGGTGATGTGCCACGCCCAAACGTCAATTGTCTAGTGGCAAACACGAATGCAACAAGTTTTACTGGCATCAATGACACTCAAGGACAGCAACATTGTTAGCCATAATTACACATGTTCCAGCTTTGAGTGTGCCACATGTCGTATTAGTAATAAGTGTTCGCCTGCACAGTGGGGCCATCATAATGATAACTAAAGACTAATAATAAGTTTCAGAAGTTTTCAGATTAATAATTTATAATTTTACAATTCAATTCTGAGTACATACTTAAAAAATATATGCTAACAAAAATTAGAAAATTTCAACTTGAATTTTAGAATGATTTTGCTAGACTTCTACTCACTGTGCCACAACAGAAAGTACCTGTCTGCACACTGGGGCAATTATAAGATTAATTGTCTAGTAATAATAGTTATGGTTTCTAAAGTTTCTTAATGGGTTTTGCCCCACTGTGCCTCCCACATACACATCAATTGTGGGCAAAAACTGTCAACAGCAAATGGCAAATGCTTTTATGAACTATTCTCGTAACTGCTGCCCCCAGTCGACCTCTGTCATACGCCTATGCCCTGCTGAGAGGGCGATTGGGCAGAGGTAGGTAGGTAGGTAGGTAGGTAGGTAGGTAGGTAGGTAGGTAGATAGGTAGGTCGATGATATGGTGTGTACCTGTGTGCATGTAATTATCCTGTCAACTGAGGTGTGTGTCACGGGGCCAGAATAGAAACAAAAGCAAATGTCCTTGGTGCAGGTCCTAAGCCAGAGTCAGATCCCGTAACGCCCCCTCCCCCCCTTGCCCACTTCCGCCCCCGTCTCGTCTCAGGTCTCAGCCTGTTGTTTACGGGTCGAACTAGACTCATAATTGCATTGTTGCCGTTGTAATTACTGGCAAACATGCAGTTAATTAAAATCATTAAAATGCCTTTGAGCCAAAACATCAGAAAACAACAACAGCCACAGCAGCAACAACGACAACAACAACAACAAGGACAACGGCTGTCACCAACTGGAATGAAATGGCCCCTGGAATGTCCATGGGGTGGGGTGGGGATGAGGGTGAGGGGAAAAGAAATGGCGATGCCTGCTGGCAACTTTAATTTCCGACACACGCCAGCCAATCCTTACGCCAGGATGTGTATGTAAATGTGTATTGAGAGTTATCTACGAACTTATAATACCCTATCTATACACATAAAGAGTATCTTTACATAAAGTAATCAAAAGAAACTTTTAAGTTTGTCGTAAGTATATATTTTAGGATTTGTGATATTTAGGGTAGGTCATTCCTAAATAAGTACAATTTGTGAAGTGATTAGTATAACAAAATGTACGTATTTTATTTTTCAATATAAAATATTTGTTATTGGTTTAATTTTTAATATTTTTTCCTGTTCAATTCTCTCAGTTATTAAATTGTATTTTAATATTTCAATCAACCTAAATTCTCAAATATTATTTGATGTTACTTTTGGTCAACTGCCAATGTTACTTATGGTTCTTAGAACATGTATAAACCACTTAGTATTCAGATCCGTTTCATTTATGTTTTAAATTTATTAAAAAAAATTATTTAAAAATTAAAGTCAAACTAAATTTATTAATATTATTTGAAATTACATTTGGTAAACTGCTTTTAGGATACAGTTTGTCAAGTAATTCTTTGCACTCCCTTAAAAATTTAATATTTTGACTTTAAATAGGAAAATAATAGCTTATTATATATATTTGGAAAGGTCATTTAATTTTCGTTCGAATGATGCAAAAATTTCCTTAACCCATTGAGTACCCATGGAATATTTTGAATTTTTGCAAAAGTCAACTTTTTCAACTTTTTTCCTCGATTTTTCACAAAAAATATTTTGATGCAAAAAAATTCTCGGAGCAATTCTAAGAGTAACTGCAAAAAAAAATTTTTGCTAGATATTTTTGATAATATTTCGAAAATCCTAAATATTACCATTTTAACCAATTTGTCCTCATTTTCATGCAAAAAGTGCCTTTTTTGCAGTTTTCAAAAAATTATAAAACATTTTTAAGGGAGTGCAAAGAATTACTTGACAAACTGTATATTAAATAAATGAAACCACGGTTACCTATCGTTTTTAGAACAAGTATAAACCAATTTGTATTGAAATCCATTAAAATTACCTATTAAACATATTAATATTTTTTCTATTTACACAATTTATTGACTAACTGCAAATACAAATTTGTCTCTGATAAGTAAGGCTTTAATTAAAAATATGAGTTTATCTCACAATTACTTCGCCTTCTTTATGAACACTTGTGTAATCTAAAGTCATCCGATCTATCATAATATTCCATTCCAGGAAAATACTTGATAGCTATATCCATAAATCTTTGTTTCTTTAAAAATGTTACATGGTTCCCATCAAAATTATGCGTCTCTTTAGTAGGGTATAATAAAAAGGTGACATTCTGTCAGCCAACAGCGTGCAAATTACTTTGCATCCTGCCGAGAGCATATTAAAATTATCATCAAAGTTGAAATAAAACGAAATGAAAACAAGAAAATAAACCCAAAGACGTGCGAATCTTAACTAAAGTTTAACTTCCAACATATTCTATAAATTAGCCTTGTAATAATCTCAAAATTACTTGAAATTACAAGGAGAACTTCGATGGGTTTTGTTGACTATTCTCTAGAATTTTCTACAATAGTATTGTAGTATTTTTATTTTTTATTATGTCGATTCTGCCTGTGCCAGGCAGTAATCGGAGACAGTAACCCGAAGACAGACAGAAGTCAACAGTCACCAGTTCCTTCGATGGAACTTCTGCACTTGTCACACATTCATTTCGTGCTCGACGACAATGTCAGATTCAGGTTCATCGTCTGGCACGTTCTTCAATAGACGACGCCTCCACTCTCAAATGGTGTTGTTATTTTAGCTGCCTATTAGATGGATTTTGATTAATGCTTACTGGCGACAAATGATTGAAGTTCGCCTGTTAAGCCAACATTTGTAGTTGACACCAAACCAGCCATGTAAATGTCACTCAAACACAAACAATAAATCAAATTCGAGATCCTATTAGATTCCAAACATTGACAGCAACGGCTAATAAATTCGATAACAAAAGTCACAGTATCAAAATATAATTATTTTAAAGAAAGAAAAGAAAATCTCATGAGAACGATTAAAAGTACGTATGTTAAAAATGTATTAAAAGTATTTTTAATAATATAAAATAATAATAAATGACTCGTACCTCTTTGCAGACCTTATTATTACATTATTAATCTCTGTTTTAGAGCACTGTATTTTAAGAATCCTTAAATATCTACAGTTTATAATATAGTTAATAAATTAATAACTCTAGTCAATAAGCTGAAAGATATTTTGATGAAAAACTTATAGAAATTAATGTCAAATTCTAAAACAAACCCCATTTTATTTTTAACTGGCCGTGCTTTAATTAAATTTATGTTAAATTTTTATTAGATTGGCTTAAATATTTACAACATAATTTAAATAATATTCAACTCTTTGAATATCCAAGTACAGTCTCCTAGGAATGTCAGTGTTGACTAATGAGCAAACTGTTGTGCACACAATTTGATATTAATGAAAACCATAAGCCTGAACAATCGAAACGCACATAAAACATGTTTAATGTTAATGTTGATGAGCATCATCGGTAAAGTTGATTACAAATACAATACAATCCAATATACATACTCCTATAATACAATGTTGTATTCATGGCCAGTTCAGGCAATGGCAATGGCATTTGTTATAATTAATGAGTTTACTCTCAGCTCCCTTTCGATGGATGAGTCTCGAGCTCAGTTCCATTGCCTAGCTTTGTCATTGTTTATGCGTCTGTCTCCTAGCAGCTGTTATTTTATTCAAACGCTTGCTCACAGATAATTTTGGGCACGTGTTAGGAAATTGTGTGTGTCCTTGGACCAGATAAACACATGGCAACCAGTGTTGTCAGTTTATATTGAGGAAATAGCCGAAAATCCAATCCGGTTTTCGAAGAGAATGTCATTTTGAACATGGTTTGGCGTCTAGATTTGTTCTGCAGTCTGATTTTTAATAATTTCGTTTAAATTTCAAATCTTTTTTTGCGAGAATACGATTTTGAGTCAAATTCAATAGTTAAAATAACTTGCAATGAACTTCTAATGTCAAAATTATTATAAAACAATACTATAAACTCGATTCTGATATTTATTCTGTGTTCAAACTTTTATAATGTCGTCAAAATACATTTTTTTTTTACCGAATGCGATCATGAGTACCTAGCCTTGCTTTGAAAATTTCCGAAACTAAATTTGACGAGAAAATAGCGTATAGTGCCAACACAATTGGCAAGTGGCAACCCTCTTATTATTGGAGATGCCAAATTATTGTGTTTCCCGACAAGATATCATACAAGTGCGAACAAATTGGTGATTGAAACAGGCGCCTGGCGAACGCAATTAAAATTTAACGACCACTGAATATGAAAAGGTGCTATATAATTTTAAGTGTTCTGTTTCACAGCAGCATTTCCTCAAAGCAACAATTTAATTGTCGAGCAAATGTTGCGGAAATAATTCGAGAAGCACTGAAATTTTTGGGTATAAATGTAACAAAATAAAACGAAACGAGTGTGAATGAAAAATGTGCATTAGCCGAAAGGTAATAAACCAAACGAAAGACAGTTAAAATACAAGCATAATTTATCCAGAGTACAGTGCAAAGTTTTGAAATAAATGAAAAAGTAGTTTTTTTTACATTATGTATAATGTAAAATTACAAGCTAGCTTAGAGTTACGGAGCAATGGCGAAAAAAAAAAAAAAAAGTAGTTAAAAAAACAAGTAACATTCAATTTTAAGAAAAGCTAACAGTTCTTCAGTCTAATACTAAAAAATCTAAAAAAATAATTTATAGAGTCAAATTTTTATATAGGTAAAATTTGTTTAGGAATATTTTGGAAATGGATAATAAATTAATTTAATAAATTTAATAAATTTACAGGTCAAAATATTGTTAAAAAAATATGTATCACAAACAAAAGAAATGAACTCTGACCTCTACATTCATATATTCTGGATTAGAATCAATTGCCAAGTCGACAACTTGATCGATCTGAGACACTTTTAAAGCCAGGCTAAAAGAGTTTTTACAGTTGGTTCCTGTTTAACTTTTGATTACCTGGTAAATCAGCTTCTATGCAATTAGCTGTAATTGAAATAGATAATGATAAATTTTGTTGATGCCACTTGCAAGATGCCACACAGATTCGGCCTTCAACAGACTTGCAACGTCATTATTCAATGTCGCCGCAGGTAAGAGAACGAGAGAGAGAGAGAGCGAGAGAAAAAGAAAGTGAGCGTGGGTAAAAATAAGCTAAGCAGCAGGTGTAAGTAAACGAAAAAGCAGCTCATAAAAATACTCAAGAAGGCGAAATGTTTAGCTTGAAGGGTGCGCAGTCCCTAAAGGGCAAAGAAGAAGCGAGAAGCAAGGTGCAAGAGGAGCTGCAGATGGGTAGATGGAAGGTACGTACTTGCATGGCATTGCCAGTATCCTCTGCATTTAGCGTAATCCATGGCACAAGTTTAAGCAAAACAAAGGCAGAACTCAAGGTCCTTGGGCAGGACGACGTCGAGTGTCAGTGGAACCGACAACTATGCGACTACTTGACAGTCGCTAACTTGAGCTCAGTTCTTTGTTTTCATTCCGTTGCATACTTTACGGCGCTGGAACGCAACGCATCTTAAATCTATTCTTCGTTGGTTGTGTTTTGCTTTAAATATTCTCGTACTCGTATTTTGAGCAGCACTTTCCCTCCTCGCTGCGCATATGCAAATTGATGGCTTCTGGTTGCCTTTGGAGGGTTTTTTGGTAAGCACGCCGAAAACTCGCAAATCCGTTGAAAATCCTTTTTAACTTTTAATGATGCCAGCCAACGTCAACGTCGACGTCGACTGCAACGTTGACTGCGACAGCGGCAGCGGCAGCGACTGGGATGCTTCTCAAAGTGTGCCAATGTTTTCTCTTGGGATTTGCGTAAAGTATCTGCTAAAAGCTTCCTTTCATTCCGTTTGTTGCCTGCCTGCCAAAAAGGCAACAGCAACCACATGGCCAAAAATCAAAATGCCGCTCGGCAGCTGCCCCAATTTTGTTTGCCATCAATTTAGCCTGCCCAAAACAATGTGAGAAGCAGAAAAAACAGAGGAAAAAAACAGCATCTCACACAGCAGGGGGATGGCAACTGACAGGCGATGCGGGCACATCACATAAACGTCGCTTTTCCTTCATTTTCTTTTCTCTTTTCTTTTTCTTTTCCTTCTGGTCTTCAGTCTGTTTGCTTTTAATCGGACAAAGGAGCATCTTCAATGATGATAACTTTAACCACAAACGAGTCCCAATCAAAAGTGTTACGAAATTTCCTTTTCTTAACAGCTTTAACTTTTATAAAAACGATGGCTTCAAATATGTTGCTGTTCCAAAAAGTATGCTACATTTTATAGAATTAAATGGGAACGTAATATATAAAAGAAATTTTTATTTCTTTTTGGTAAACAAAATTTGTAATTTTATTCAACAGACTTTCTGTTACCTTTGGGGCAACTTTGTCTAGTTTTAAATTTGAGAAAAACCAGAAAATTTCTGATTTTGCTCTAGCTAAGTATCAATATTTATAATTTATTATTTAACAAATCTTGTTGAATACAAGTTTTTAAGATACAGTCGAACTTCCCTAACTCGAATCACCATTATCCGAGAAAAAAGTTCGAGTTAGGGAAACTTCGAGTTAGGCAATTTTTTTTTTTAGTTTTTTAAATCAAACTACAATTTTATTCATTCATAAATACATTTCAAATTGCAAACTTTTCTTGTTATTTTCAACAAAAATAAATTCCAGTTTGTTCAAGACCTGTCGATATTCTCAAAAATAGGTTTTATCGTTCTTTTGCTGTATCCAGAAGAAGTTCCCGATTCAAATGACAAAATTAATTTTCCATTTTTTAATATAATGAAAACTGTTTTCGATGAGATACCATATTTTTCAGCCACTTCAATTTTTTTGGTCCACTTTTGAATTTTTTAACAAAAAATTTTAAAGATTTCTTAAAGAGATAGACATTTTAATACACGTGCTGGTGCCATGGTAAATAATCTTGCACTGATGCGCTGACAAAAAAGTACACTACGAACATCTTTCCTATAGAAATTTCACTAGTTGATGCAAAATTCTATCATATTGCATCACCATATGTTAATGTACATCAATATTACATATCCAATCGAGCCGGTAACAAAAGCATAAAATAGAAACGAAAAAAAAATTCTAACTTTATTGGGGATTTTCCCGAAAAATTCGACTTTACGAAGTACGGGCCAATATTTTTGTTCGAGTTAAGGAGAAATTCGGGTTAGGGAAGTTCGAGTTAGGGAAGCAGAATTGTATGAAATTTTCTCAGTAAACGCTATTGCCACTCGATTTTGTTCGAGTTAGAGAAAATTCGAGTTAGGGAAGTTCGAGTTAGAGAAGTTCGACTGTATTACTTTTTTTTGGTAATAAGCATTAACTACTAAACATTATTAGCTATCATCCAACTAAATCGCAACAGGATCGTACACTTGTAACGGTGGTAATGGCTAATTTAAGTTTTTAAGCATTGTAAATGCCCAAAAGTATGCAATACAAATATTTCATATTTATTTAAATAAGTAACGTGTATCCTTTAGTAGGGAACTCGACTATAAACATTCCAGCTTGTATCATTTACATTTTGTGTCGAAGGTGGAACATTCTATATATTGTGTTAAATATTACATTCAAACAACGTTTATCCACTACAACAATTGTTTTTTAGCCGTTTTCATAAAATTTTGAGTTTTAACAAGCAGAAAAGTTAA